>JAVCKT010096986.1:0-12262 GCA_032273925.1 Rhynchotus rufescens | reverse complement strand
CAGCAACGTGTGCGTGTGTTTGTGTGTGACATTCTAGCAAGGGACATAGCTCCCTGTGTGTGTGTGATTTGATGCAAATCAAACACAGCTCAACACCCTTCCCACAGGGCAGGGGCTCAAGGTGGTCAATGAATTTGGCCAGAACCAATCCCATGTCGTGAAGCCCAGCGCGAGACTCCCAAGTGTTTTGTCTTGTCCTGGTGGCCATTTGAAGGATGGCGGCACCTGGAGCTGAGGGGGTTTCAAACCCACTGCAGCAGCGCATGCTGCGTCACCCCCGAGTTGCTCTTGGCCCAGGACGGTCCTTGCAGGCCTGTGGGGAAGGGATTTGTGGCTAGAAGGAGCTGGAATGAAAGGGGAGGATGGCAGGGCAGCCCCTGCTTCCCCGGCTGCCCAGGGCTCCAGCAGCTGCAGGAGGTGCCAAAGCCGCAGAGAGAGCCGGGCTGTGAGTTGTGTCGCTGCTCTGGGCAGGAGACTGTTCCCATGGGCTGAGCTGATGGTCAAGCAGGTGGCTTGAATATTCTGTGAATATTCTGTGATCATTATTGTTGCTCTCTGCTGGACCCTCTCTAGAAGCTCCATGTCCCTCTTATATTATGGAGCCCAGAACTGCACACAATACTCCAGGTGAGGCCTCACCAGAGCTGAGCAGAGGGGCGGAATCACCTCCCTTGACCTGCTGGCAACATCCTCCTGATGTGGCCGGTGCGGCCAGTGACAGCGCAAGGGCAAGGGGTAATGGAGTAAGGGGTAACAATACAAATTGAAACAGAGGATGTTTCATATGAGGAAGAACTTCTTTACTGTGAGAGTGACAGAGTACAGCAACAAGCTGCCAGGGAGCAAAAGAAAGATCTTCTGTGGAGATCTTTCTTGAAAATTCACCTGGATATCATCCTGTGGCATGTGCTCTAGGTGTGCCTGCTTGAGCAGGGGGACTGGACTAGATCATCTCTAGAAGACCCTTTCCACCTCATGCATTTGGTGATTCTGTGTGTGTGATCTCTGCTGATGAAGGGGAAAGCAGGCGTCCTGCTTCAACAAAGCCTGTGAATCTTATTCAAATGAGAGAATCCTGCAGACAAGTGGCCAAAAACCAAGGGGAATTTTATTTTCTTTTTACAATAATGTGACAGAATAAAATAACAAAGAAATAAACAACACACAACTTTGATATCAAATGCCCTGAATGAATGGAGGCACACGGGAGCATTATTGATACTAACGTTGTGCACATAGAACCAGCTTCCTCAGTGCATCCTTCAGCTCCTTGTTCCTCAAGCTGTAGATGAAAGGATTCACTGTAGGAGGAATCACAGCATACAGAACAGCAGCCACTAGATCCAGAGCTGTGGAGGAGAAGGAGGGGGGCTTCACGTAGGCAAACGTGAGAACACTGATAAACAGGGAGACAACAGTCAGGTGAGGGAGGCACATGGAAAAGGCTTTGTGCTGACCCTGCTCAGAGGGGATCCTCAACACAGCTCTGAAGATCTGCACGTAGGACAAGATTATGAAAACAAAGCATCCAAACATTAAACAAAAACTAACAACAATAAGCCTAGCTTCCCTGAGGTAGGAGTCTGAGCAACAGAGCTTGAGGATCTGGGCAATCTCGCAGAAGAACTGGTCCAGGACCTTGCCTCAGCAGAGTGGTATAGAAAAAGTGTTAGCCATGTGCAGGAGAGCATAGAGAAAGCCAGTGGCCCAGGCAGCTGCTACCATTTTAACACAAGCTCTGCTGCTCAGGAGGGTCCCATAGTGCAGGGGTCTGCAGATGGCAACGTAGTGGTCATAGGCAATGATTATGAGGAGACAATACTCTGCCAAAACAAGAAAGAGAAGCAAAAAGACCTGTGCAACACATCCTGAGTAGGAAATGATCCTAGTGTCCCAGAGAGAAATAACAATGGATTTGGGAACAGTGGTGGAGATGGATCCCAGGTCGAGGAGGGAGAGGTTGAGGAGGAAGAAGTACATGGGGATGTGGAGGGGGTGGTCGCAAGCTATGGCTGTGATGATGAGGCTCTTGCCGAGGAGGGCAGCCATGTAGATGCCCAGGAAGAGTGAAAAGTGTAAGAACTGCAGCTCCCACGTGTCCACAAAAGCCAGAAGGAAGAATTTGTTGAAGAAGCTGCTGTTGGACATTATGCTCTCCCTGGCCAAGGGGAACTGTCCAAAGAAGAAAGAAGACACATAAAAACAAAATAAAACAATAAAACAAAACAACAGAAAGGCATTCGTCCTACAATTCCTCTTTTTGCCCTTGATTACTGAGAAAGTCGTTGTGCAGCACTCTTGCTTGAGCTCTGCTTTCCACCACCTGAATTTGTTCTGAGGAGTCCCTGGGCCTGCAGAGGAGTCAGTCCTGCTGTAACATAGTATTAACGAAGGAATGCGGGTGACTGGAACTGATATTCACAATTTCTGATCATGTGAAAGGGCTTTAAGCAACAGAGTTTTGTTTTAATGATTTATATACATATACATGCACACACACATATATATACATGTATTTTAGATGTCTTTGTCACCTCTGGGAGTGTTCCTCAAAAGTGAAAATTCTTTGAATGTCTACCTCTTTCTGAGAGGAAAGGATTCACTACCACTTGCTGCAGAGTGAGGACAGCTTGTCCATCTATTGCTCTCATTCCAAGAAGTCCTTTTTTCACACCCCTTTGAAGTGGATAATGATCACTCTCATATGTTGCCCTAACAAGAAACCAGCCACTGCTGAGGGAAGGTAAGTCCAGTTTCAAAGTACAAATCTCCAAACTTTCAGGGCACTTGTGGGAGGTGTCCGCATTCCTCTACTAGCCAAGGTTTCAGCTTCCAAACTGGACGGGACTCTTCTTAAAGGAGAGTCAAGTCATTTCCCAAGGAATTCCATTTCCTGGAACCACACAGGTCAAAACTGGGAAACTTCACTCCCATGCAGTCACTCCTGTTGCCCAGCTCTCATCCCGTTTGATGGGCAGCACAAAATGGAACCATGACAGGAGCAATGCCCTGTCCTCTGCCAGAGACCTGGCTGCACAGGAGATGGCTAATGCCCCAGACTCCAAGGCTGCCAGAGGTAAAGCTCTGTGGGGTAGGAGAGGAGCCACAGGCTTGCTCAGAGGAAGGTGCCTGCAGAGGAGGGACTGGCTGTGACTTGACCAAGTCCATCCTCCCTTGACAATTCTCTTAGTAATTGCTTCTCATTATCTGCCCATCTCTGGTTGGAGCTGTCCCAACATCTTTCCCCTGTCAGTGCTCACAGATTCCATCCCATCCCCTGCAGACTCATTTCTGCCCTATGGATAACTCCTGGCTCAGGGCACAATCCAGGGGCGTCTTTGTGCTTACAGGTGCTAAGGAGCAGGCCTAGAAAGACCAAAGAGGCCACAAAGGTGATGTTGGTTCTGATCATAGGCTGAGGTGCAAAGGCAGACCCTTTGCACACCAGCATGCAGACCCTGCCTTCAAACCCCTGCAGCCTAATGAAGGCAGTGATGCTCTTTCCCTCTGATGCTGTGACAGGGGATCTCTGCTCTAAAGCACGAGCTGCTCAATGCAAGGGGAACTGTCAGAGCCACCCTGAGAGATGCTTTCAGTCATGGAATGTGCTACCTTTGGAAGACCCTTCCAGGAACCTCAGCTGCATTGCCACGCTGCCAGAGACTTACTGTGCTGAGGACTGTGAAGATTCCTCCTGCAATGAGTTTCCCTCTGTGATTCCACTTCACACTGTCTTGAACATCTCTCCCTCTTATCTTGTCAGCCACAAGGCTTGTCCCGGCACCCATAGGCAGTTTCTGGAGCCCTCTGCAGTGCCTACCCAGGTGTCGTGAGCTGCCCTGTTCCCAGGAGCCTGACCCAGCTCAGAAGCAGTGGCCCAACCAAAGCTGGAATGCTCTTTGTACCTTGTGTACCCTTCAGCTATCCTTGGAACAGCAGTGCTGTCAGCTCCTGAAAGGCAGCAGGTGATCCCCGGGGAATGCGCTTTGAAGTAAACTAAAATAATGACCTACATTGCCTCTTGCATTCCTTAGAGACCAATCGTGGCAGTGAGTTTTCTCCTGTCAGTGCATGGGTGCCCAGAAGAAATCTCTTTTCTTCCCATTGGTAGAGAAGACACCTAGACGGCTACAGAGATTCCTTTTGTCCTGCTTTACATAGTGATTCAGAGCAATCCATCTAGATGTCAATTCTGGCCCAAGGTACAGGGGGATTCAGCTCACTTTCACGACACCACAAAGCTACAGGAGGTGGTACTTCTCTTACCAAAGTGTAATTATGAACAAAATAAATGTATCTGCATGTGAGTATCTAGTCTAAATTCACACTACTATCAGGGCAGTGGACTCACTGAGGAACTACC
Organism: Rhynchotus rufescens; assembly: GCA_032273925.1. NCBI lineage: Eukaryota > Metazoa > Chordata > Aves > Tinamiformes > Tinamidae > Rhynchotus > Rhynchotus rufescens. The sequence continues at coordinate 7,899 of JAVCKT010096986.1, read as the reverse complement.
GGACATCTCAGGTGCCAGAGGCTCCAAGATATGCTAGTCCCAGCAAGCTCAGATAGAGCACTACTTAGGCATCCACATTATTGTGTACCTTCATGACCCTGTGTTGGCTGGGCCTCATCCCCTCAGTGTCATGCATATGCTGTGTGATCACCATCAAGATGATCTGCTCCATAACTTTCCTCGATACTGAGGTCAGGCTGACAGGTCTGCAGTTCCCCAGATGCTCCATCCGACCCTTCTTGTGGGTGCGCGTCACACTGGCAAGTGTTCAGTCATCTGGAACCTCCCCTGTTGACCAAGACTACTAATAGATGATGGAGGGTGGCTTTGTGAGCACTCCATCAGATCCCTCAGAACCTGCGGGTGGATGCCATCTGGCTCTATAAATTTATGAGTTGCCATGCAGAGTAGTAGGTCACGGACTGTTTCCTCCTGAATTATGGGGGTTTCCTCTGCTCTCCATAGGTGTCTTCCAGTTCTGGGGACCAAGTACCTTGAGAAGAACTCATCTGAGTGTTAAATACTGAGGCAAAGAAGGCATTAAGTACCTCAGCCTTATCCTCACCTTTGGTGAAAATGTTCCTCATTGCATCCAATAAAGGATGGAATTTCTCCTTGGCCCTCCTCCTCTTGTTGCTCTATTCGTAGAAACATTTTTTTCTGTCTTTTACAGTGGTAGCCAGATTGTGTTCCAGCTGAGCTTTCACCTTTCTAACTTCCTCCCTCATGCCATAGTGACTTCCTTGTAGTCTTCCTGAGTTGTGTGTCTCTACTTCCAAAGGTGGTATACCCTATTTTTTTCCTGAAATCTTGGGGATAGTTCCCTATTCAGCAAGGCCTCTCTTCTTCCCCTCCAACTCGTCTTTTGGCACATGGGGATGATGCACTCCTGTGTCTTTAGGATTTCCTTCTTGAGAAAAGTTCAGCCTTTCTGGACCCCTTTGCTCTTCAGGACTGTCCCCAAAGGGGCTCTCCCAACCAATGGTCTAAACACTCCAAACTCTGCCCTCCAGAAGTTCAACAGAGGACCTCAGAACACCTCTCCTGACTTCACCAAGAATTGAAAACCTTGTCATTTCATGGTCACTTAGCTGTAGCTGTGATGGACTTGGCCTAGAGGCAGAGATGGGATCCAGTTATTTGGACACTGTTAGGAAACCTGAGATGCCCTGCGGCACTTGTCCAGCTGCAGCACCAAAGGGGCAGGAGGATAACAACAGGCCTTGCCTGTGCCACTGTGTTATTCCACATACAGTCCTGTAAGCAGCTGGCCTCATTTGTGGGGAGCATGCATCCCTCGTAGCAACTGTGCCCTTCTCCTCAGGATCACACACTGGTGGTGGGATTCTCCTTGCCAAAACTAAAGTGAGCACAACACAGGGGTCTGCATGTGCACTTCTGGTCTAACCTCCAGTCCTCCAACCTCTCCACTGCAGATGGAGAATGAGCATCAGTTTCTCATACACAAACACCTAGTGACAGTGGAGAGATTGACATTGCCCAAGCAATGTGCCAGTGCCTGTTTGCTCTTTTTGTGGTTCAAAATGGGGGCAAAAATAGTAAGAGATGAATCTCCTTGTGTTCCAGCTGATCCTCAAAGGTTAGAGGGACTGGTGGTGGTTGGACCCATCTCTTCATAGGGATACGAAATACTATGGTAACTATAGGCCCAACTCTAGCAGTACCGAATTCACAGTCTGTCAAATGTAGGTTAGACTGCTTTCCAAACAGTGACTCGAGATCACAAATAGTATGATTTATTTAAATGCAACATTTGAAAACATGTTTCTGAAGTCTGTACAGGAAATTCTCTACTACAGCATGAGGTTCTTAGCTGGCACCTTGTGTACAAATGTGCAATCATCACTCACTCTAGAAGATGGGAGGGAGTCTCCTCAGGTGCTGCCCTTACCCAAAAGAAGGAAAGAGATGCCTGTTGACTGATCCAGAGGTTAAAATGGAGTCTTCCCTCTCCCCTTTTCCCTCCTTAGTTCACCAGTTATATATTTTCTTTTACATTCAGGTGGAGCTTGAGTGACTCTAGTCATACTTACTTTTGTTATTGATTGGTTTAAAAGTCTCTTGAGTCAATTGAAAATCTAGAGAGCATGCTCAGTGAGGAGTGGTCATTCTCTGGAAGTGGGTAACTTATGGGATGGCAGTATGCGCTGGTATTATAGTGAGATTAGAATGGGGAAAAGTTTGAGTAAAGTCCATCAGAAGGGACTGATCTGCCACCATTGTTGGCCCAGCACCAGATATCTTATCACACTATGCAACTTACCAGCTGCATGGTACGACCAGGTTGCCAGCTCTACAGGGAATGCAGCGGAGTTTGGCCATGTTTCCTGGTAGTCCTTGGTGGCAGAAACAACAGCCACAGCACATAGTGTGTAACACACAGCATGTAGCACATAGCATACAGCATATAGCACATATCATGTGCTTCTTGCACGGTCAGTTTGGGGTGAGACCAGGTTTCTGAGGCCTTGATACTGCCGGGAAAACCTCCAGCTCTGCAAATAGATGGACAGCAGAGATGTTCCCATATCCAAGCCTAGAAAGAAACAGAGCTAGTACATGCAGCCATGCCAGGACACGCATCTAGTGCCTGAGCTGAGTCTGAGCGCTTTAGGGACTGTGATGGAGGTGCGTGGAGATCAACAAGCTGTCACTGAGAAAAGTCCAGGGTCTGAACAGCCTGTGATCCTGCCATGCTGTGGCTACATCGTTAGTATATTTGCGGTTCATATCATCAGAGGGTGAGAAAAGATTTAGAGAGAGGAGAGCTATTGGGTTTGTGAGTGTAGGTATATGTGTGGAAATCTTGGTGTGTTAGCTATTCCATTGTTGCAGCACACTTGGATGTAGATGGGACTGATTTTGCCTAAAGATAGTGGTGGGAATCCTTTGTTTGGTAGCAGGTGGGAAATCTGAAATATCCTGGTCTATTTGCTCACTGATTATTTCAAAAGGACACATTTTTATTGCTGTCCCTGGGATGTATTTGCTAGAAACATGGTGCTGTGTTGGACATCCCTATGCATCTGACCTGGTCCTGCAGGCCTGCTGTCATTGCATTAAATCAAGTGTCTGCTCTGACCTGATTTCATGAGCTCTTTGCAATATCAGACTTATGTAGGCCTGAGCTCCTTAGTGGGAGGAGCTCTAGGGACAGTCAGCATCGAGTGTCACTGCAGATGGCCAAGGAGACTGTGGAGCTCTCGCCCAGCTGCAGCTCAAGGAGGCCATGGGAGTCCTGGTAGCTCCATGAGAGCAGGCAGACAGTTGCACAGCTCTTGGAGCACCTCTATGGCTTCAAAAGCCCAAAGTTGTGATCTCTCCATTCCTATTGATCACAGTGGCAGCTTAGACAGGAAGCCCCCATGCAGAGAAGACATCAAATGTAGGGAAGGGGAAACCATTGGTCAGTCTGTGGTGCACAGTGGAGGTAACTGAATCCCACTGCATCCAGGAGCTTCTCAATGGGCATTGGGTGCATTGATTAACTCCCTGTGAAGAGCCCATGGAGCAGGAGGAAATGAAGCAGCTTCCTGCTCCTGTGCAGCTGTCCTGTCCACTTATATGATGAGAGCAGCGTCTTCTGTAGTGGGTCATTTTCCTTTCACAGATATTGGTCTCGTGATGAGACCAACTGCAAGGCTGTATTCCAGGCTCTCACAGTCTCTTTCCATGGCTTACAAAGGGACCCCTGGTCATCATTTTAGATTGCTCTAGTGGATGATCCCATGGTCTTTCAGGAACTGTTTCCACTGGAGTTCCAGAAATTTCTTGAGGGTGCTCAAGGTGCAGAAATCGTCCTGTCTTCATTGGGGTCCCTGCTTCTGAACTGGGCCTGGCTCCTGGGTCTGTGGGAGCCCATGGCAACGTGGCAGATGCTGAAGAGAGACAGCCCTGCCCAGGAGCAGCTCCTCCTAGAGGAGCACCAAGACTCAGGGCACTCCCTGCCAGCACCAGGCTGGGATGAGTCACTTCTAAGGGAAAGGCAGTTGAGAGTGGAAAGATGATTAAGAGCTTGGTGCGGGCAGATACCTTCCCAGACCTAAACACAGTAAGTCCCTGATGCAGAGCAATGCTGCCGTAGTTTCCACAGCTGATGGGATCTGTCAAGTTAGCTCTGTTAGCTTCTCCTGTTTGGAGGAGGTGGTGCTCTAGATCAAGGATTAGCTTCCACACCAGCATAGGGACAGGACATCACGGCTACCTTCTCCTGGAGATGGTGCAGAGATGTGAAGGCAGCGAGAGCCCCCAGCTCTGCATGGGCTCTAATTCTGAGCAGTGCCCCTGTACCCCAGAGTGCTGTGTGCCTAGGGTAGTGACTGTTGCCTGTAAGGGTCAGCACTCAGCCTGCCTGGGCACCTTCAAGCAGTGCTGTGGGGAGGAGCTCTGGGTGGGCAGAGTGAGTCCCAACAGGGCAGGTTCATTGTCTTCTTGGAAAGATGCTGCAGGGGTTAGGGTTAGGGGTTTCGGTTCGTGATAGGATTAGGGGCTAGGGTAAGGGCTAGCATTAGGGTTAGATTAGGATTAGGAATATATTGTGTTTTGGGTTAGGTTTAGGGTTAAGATTAGAGTCAGCTTTATATCAGAGATAGGATTATGCTTAGAGTTAGTACTAGGTCTAGGGGATAAAGTTAATTATAGGTAAGGGTAGTCTTAGGATCTAGTCTTAAGCCTATTGTTAGCCCTAGAGTTATGGTTAGGGTTAGGTTAGGCTTAAGGTTTGTTGTTAGGCTTACGGGTTAGAGTTAGGGTTAGGTTCGGGTTAGGATTATGGTTCGTGTTGGGTTAGGGTTAGGTTTTAGGGGTAGGAATATGTGCTAAGGTTAGAGTTGGGGTTAGTGCCAGGTTTATGGTTTTGTTAGGGTTATTTTTAGTTTAGGGATCATCTTTGAAGCTTAGACTTATATTAGGATTAGTAATAGGGTTAGGTTGGGTTTAGGGTTAGGTTAGGTTTAATGGGGTTAGGCTTCGGTTAGGTTTAGGTTTACAGTTATGATTAGGGTTAGGGTTAGGGAGTAGGGTGAGGTTAGGTTTACAGTTACGGTTAGCATTAGGATTTATAGTTGCAGTTTGGATTTAGTTAGGGTTAGGGTAAATTTTAGGTTAGGGTTAGAGGTATAGGGTTAGTTTAAGGTTAGGCTCAGATTTAGGGTTAGGATTAGGGTTATAATTATGGTTAGGGTTAGGTTTAGAGTATAGATTAGGGTTAGGTTAGGGTTAGGGTAGAGGTTAGGGTTCGGGTCAGGGTTAGCTTTGAGGTTAGGGTTTCAGGTTATGGATAGGGTTTGGGTTAGGGTTGGAGTCAGGGTTAATGGTAGCTGTTAGGATTATGGTTTGCCTTAGACAACAGCTAGGGTTAGGTTAGGGTTAATGGTTAGTCTTAGGGTTTAGGGATAGTGTTAGTATTCGAGTTAGGATTCAGGTTGGAAATATTCTTGCGGTATTATTTAGTGTTGGAGTTAGGAGCTATTGTTAGGGGTTAGATTAGGGTTGTGTTTGGCTGAGGGTAGAGCTAGGGTTAAGGTTCGGCTGGGGTTATGGTTAAGGATAGGGTTAGCATTAGAGTTATGGTTTTCATTGGGGATAGGGTTAAATCAAAATAGGGTTAGTCTTAGAGTTATTGTTAAGGGCTAGGGTAAGGGATTATGGTTAGGGTTAAGGGTTAGGATTAGGGTTAGTTACAGGTTAGGGATCGGATTTAGATTAGAATTTAGTTTAGATTAGTTTAGATTTAGATTAGTTTAGGTTTATATTAGAGTTAGGATTAGGGTTATGTTTTAGGTTAGTCATAGGGTTGGACTGCATTAAAGTTACACTTTCAGTATTGATTAGAATTAGGTTAGGTTTAGGTGTACAACAGGTTTGAAGTGTTGAGTTTAAAGGTTTGGGTTGGACTTAAGGGTTAGGTTAAGGGTTAGAGTTCAGATTAGATCAGTGTTCATTTAGGATTAGGGATTGGGATTAGAAGTTAGAATTATTGGTTAGGGCTACAGATAAATGTATGGTTGGGATTAGGATTAAAGATTAGGGTTATTATCTAGGTGAGGGTTAGGGTTAGGGTTAGGTTTATGTTAGTGTTAGGATTAAGTTTAAATTCAGGTTGGTTTAGGGTTATGGTTGCGGTTAGGTTTCAGTTTAATCTTAATGTTAGGATTTAGGATTGTGGTTAGGGTTATAATTAGGTTAGGATAATATTTAGCTTAGGGTTAGTGTTAGAGTTCTAGGGTTAGGTCAAGGTTAGGATTCACATTAGGGTTTGGGTAACGATTTGGTTATGGTTATGATTTGCTTACAGTTATGGTTGGGTTTAGGGTTTGGTTAAGGATAGAGTTATGTTAGAGTTAGGGGCTAGGGTTAGCATTAGGGTTAGTTTGTGGTTAGGATGAGATTTAGCATGCAGATTAGGTTTAGCATTAGAGTTACAATTAGGTTTAGGGATAGGGTTGGGTTAGAGTTAGGGGTTAAGGGTTAGGCTTTGGTTAGGATTAGGGTTAAACTTATGGTGAAAGGTTAGATTTAGGGTTACATTAGGGTTAGGTTAGGGTGAATTTTAGTTTCAGGTTAGGCTTAAAAGTTTAGAATTAGTTTAGGATGAGGGTTAGGGACAGGGATAAGGTGAGGTTTATGGTTCAGGTTTATGGTTAGAGTAGGTATTAGGCTTAGGTAAGAGGCATGTTCATGGTTAGGTTTACAGTTATGATTAGTTCTAGCTTTAAGATTAAGGCTAAGGTTAGGCATTATAGTTTATGGTTGTGGTTTGGATTTACTTACTGTTGGCATAATTCACGTCCTTTTGCCTCCTATTGGGTTGCTTATTCAACTTCTAACCTCCTGTCTATGGCACAGGGAGTCCACTGTGGACCCTGGAGTCTCTCCCCTTTCTCTCCCCTGTGTCCCCTGTGTCTCCTCAGTCTGCAGCATGCACTAGTATCATGGAAGGATTGGTTTGGGGAGTTGCCTTGAAGCCATGACAAGTTGTGGACTTGAAGGCCTGCTGGAGGAAGTCTGGGATGAGTTTGTTTGCCCTGCCCCCTCCTGCTCCCAGCCCAAGGGTTCAGGAAGATCCAGTGCTGTTGGTATTGTTGAGTTGGGTTTCCTTTGACATCCCCAAGTCCTGCTTGGGTCCCGCTGAGCAGCCAGGAAAATCCCTCCTCTCCAGGGTCTTGCATGAGAGGTTTTCCCTACTTCTGTAGAGAGACACAGGCAGGCTTGTGATCTCCAAAAGCAGCGTGGCCCACATCATGACCTAGGAGCCCCGAGAGACGTATGGCTCTCCCATTCCTACGTGTCCGGCTTAAATTGTCGATTTCTAACCTTTCCTTACAGGATACAAGCTGGCCATTGTAAAATGACAGTATTGTCATTGTGCACCTGTTCTCTCAGAGACCCAGCTGCTGGTTTGCACTTCAGGGAGTTTAAAGCTTGCTCTGTCTTGCAGAAAGGCTAAAAGGACCAAAGGGCCCTCATTGTTGACATGCTGAACTTACTTACACTACACTCCAAGAACGTAATTGGTATTGATGAAATTATTTCATGCTTTATTTCTGTTTGCTTGAAATTAAGAAACATCCTGTATTTAATTGCAGCTAGTTCTCTAAGGAAAGCAGGTGGGAGATGGGACAGATGAGCTAAAACCTTCAGTTGCCAATTTCAGTAGAACAGGGAAGTTTGTAACAAGAGGAATGGAAGTCCCAGGTGACTGATGAGAGGAATGGCAGCGTTGGGGAGGAGGGAGGAAGAGTGATGCGAGGGAGCATCCGGAGTCAAAAATGCAATCTCACAGAGATTAGGTCAATGCTCTGTTTATTGCAGATTCCACCACACTTTTATACAGTAAGCTGTAAGCCGCACCCCTGACCAATCATGATTTTACACACT
>JAVCKT010096985.1:0-10336 GCA_032273925.1 Rhynchotus rufescens | reverse complement strand
TGATGTTTATGGACAACTCTTTTCAATAAATCATGTTTGATGCAGGATAGCACTGTTAAGCTTGCACCTAGCCTCCATTCTCAATGTGTTCCATGCTGAGCAAATATCTTCATTCTTCTTTCTGAACTGCTCTTTGTGATTGGGAAACATTTTCTCCAAATTTCAGTAACATTGATCTTTTGTTATTCAGAATCTCACAAAAACCTACTGCTTACAAAAATTTGATGTACCAAGGACACTGCTGAGTGTTAGACTCCTTGTACATCCTTGTCTTTCTGTATTTGTTTATCACTATTTATATAATAGTTGATTTGAAAGCTTTCAGGGATAACTGTCTTCTTTTTTGTTTGTTCGTTTTGGGTATTTGTTGTTTTTTGTTGGGGTTTTTTTCATTTTTTTTTTGTCCTGTGTTTAAGAAGCATTATCAGACAGTAGTAATTAGAGATTAAGGCTTCGGAGCACTTGAGCAATAATAACAACTACTTCAGCAATACTTTATTTAAAAGCTAATGAAAAGTTAGTGGACATCTGTATAAAACTGCTAGACAGGTGCTGGCAAGCCTTTTGATGTATGTGCTTTCTTTTGTATAAAGTTTCCATCTGTCATCTCTGGTCCTTCGAGTGTCAACCAATCTTTGGGTCATTGCAAGGGCAAGGAGCTGTGAGGCATTGTGCTCTTTGCCCGTGGGGAATCATGGACTTCCATGTCTGAGCTGGAAAGGGCAGGCCTTTTGGCTGCCTTTTGGCAGCCGCAAAGAAAGGAAGCGAAGGCAGTAAGCAAGGCATGCTCATGATGGATCTTCAGAGATTTTAGTAGTTAAACTAGCCACACCTAGTAGACACTGTACTTGTTCCTATAAGCCATCTGAAGGTTATATATGTAGAGAGAGGGAGACCTTAGATTGCTTTTCAGTATTGCCCAAACAGGCATGCCACAGAGACAACCATAACTTCTTGAAAATGCCCTCACTTAAAATATTTGATGCATTACAAGGAAATAGATATGAGTATTTCAAAGATATACTCTACCAACTTTTATTATAGTTGTATGAATACACTGTTATGATTTGTGGATATTAAATAAACATAAATATCTACTTAGATCTATTATGACTGCAGCCAATAAATATATTTCATCACTATGGTTGCAAAAATAAATACTAGCTCCAGAAAAAGCTCCAGTTAACTGGAGACAAGGAAGATGGAAATAGTTATTTACTATATTGAACAATCCTTCGATGAAAGACTGGCCACTAAACAGACATGAGAAAGCATTGATATAAAGTATTTTTAGGAGCCGGATGGCAATGTTAACTCTGCTTCACAAGCCATTTTAGCAGTCTACATTTGTTTGCAAATTTCTCCGAATTTCCAAAGAGGAAAAGAGCCCCAGCACTGCCAGTTCAAGTTTAGGGCTTGGATAAGGGCCAAGGAACAGAAATTTTGGTGCTTGTTTTGGAGTCATATCTCAGAGGAGATCAACAAAACCTGAGAGAGAAAAGGACAGGAGATTCTGAGGAAAGACAACCATTGATTTGACCTTCAGTGTCTGGGGTGAATCTCTCTTCGTAGGAAAACCTTACTTAACTTTCCTCTGTTTTAATCTATGCAGGAAAATAGCTTGCATTACTGACATGCACATGTTTAATAGCTAATAATTTTGTTTTAGCAATAAAACAAACATAAAAAAGGGGGGAAAAAGATACAACATACTTAAAAATATTTGTGGTGAAATGTTTTTGATTAGTCTTTTCTCATAAATGATTTTTATGGATATTCACTTCTGCTCTGTAGGAACAGAAATGTTCTCATGTCCCAAACCTGAATGCTTAAGCACTTAGAGATGGAGGGCTAGGGAAAACTGTGAGATAAGAGTCTGCTAGAACAGAGACTTGCCCCTTTTGAAGTTTTTTTTTTACCTCAGTCACCCATTTGTAACAGCTAGAGAGAAGAACATATGTGAGCTGGGGATGGGGATGTCTGCTGATTTGCTTCTCTGTCCCACTCCTGGACAAGCTACTTGGAGTAGCTTGAAGTGCCCAAAACAAACTCCTGCAGCCATCAACTTTACAGCTGTTCTGCGAGACCATTACTGCTGCAAATCTCTAGTAAGATGCCCAATGTCTGGTCTTACTCTGCTATCCAGGTGCTGGGTCTGCAAATGGGATCTTATTTCTCTAAGTAGACTCAAGATTCTCTTTTTTATAATTTCTGGAACTGCAAAAAGATTGTTCATATTGCCAATAGTCAGCACTGGTCTGAATTAAAAGATAATTGAAAATACTGTGGTGAAAGAGAAATCAAAAACTGATTGTCAGGGAAATCATTAATGAACATGGATGTCAAAAAAGAAAAGAAAAACAAGAACTGGGAATTCTGAGGGTCTGTTACTTGGAGAAAAGCGAAAATGCGGAAGTGGTCAAGACATCATAAAGTTAAGACTATCTGGAACCATTCTAGCTTACATTGGCCTATTTTCTTGTCAAAAGTTTTTTTCCTTCTAGAATGAATGAGAACTCCTCCCATTTCTCAGTCTGTGGGATTTGGACTGTCCCTTTTCAAAGAAAATGCTAGTTGGCATTGTGGCTGTGAAATCCTAACAGAAGGAGGGAAGTGATTTCTCAATTCTGTTTTGTTAATGAGTTGTACCTTTAAATCCAGAAGCCAGCTTGATACTCAATGTAAGTTAAAGTTGTATCAAAATAGTGCTAATTCATACATTTACACACTTTATCCATTGTATATCCAGTGAAACTGAGTGAGACTGACTGTAAAATATCCCACAGAAAAACTTGCCTGGTTATTTTTACACATTCCCCACCCTGTCTTTCAGCTAGAAGATGACAGTGAATTTAGCCTGAGTTGTTCCTCTCAGTGAAGAAATTTGCACTGATTGCTTCTTCCAGGAATCATATAAAAACTGTAAATGGTCCTTTTCAGACAGAATAAGATAAGGCAGATAAAATAGAGAAAATCTAGTGCAACAAAAAAAGTCAGTTCTAAAGTACTTGTGGCTAGGAAAAATGCCATCTCTTGCCTACCAGGCATTTCCTCAGAGATTTCCCAGAGCTCCAGGCAGAATGAGAGTGGTTCAGCTTTTTCGTAAGTTACAAACTGTAACAGAAAATAGTCATGGAAAAATCACATCAAAAGTAAGGAGTGCACTAACTATTTTTATGAATACGTAGTGTGAGGAAACAAAAACAGCAACTAACAAAATTATTCCCAAGTAACTTCTTCTGCACAGCTAGCTTTGTATTTCAAAGAGGTAGATTGCTACATGTCTCCTGATTGCTACATTACTCTTGATCATTAATACTCCCAACTGCGGCATGCACCACTGTTTTCAGTAAAGCTGCATTTTTAATGCCTGAACTAGAAATCTCTACTAGTTTTAGTTACAGTATGGTGAAACGGAAATTTTGCCATCATGGAGGCTCATAATTTTCCATAAGCCATGGAAGAAGAGAGAAGGGTCTGGGAGCACCATGGCTGCCTCTGCACAGATCCCATCATGAGTTGTTCATGGTACCCCTTTGTGTGAATATCAGTATTTAATAACTGCAAAGTGTTTTTATTAATAATTATTGGTTATTTGCAATCTGAAAGTGCAAACCCAAGAAATTTCCTATCGGTTATTCAGAGATAAGCAATTCCAACATCCATTACAGTGGCATTTACAAACTGCAGCATTGATTTTCTTGAACAGAGATAAACCATTCCATAAGATACATTTTTTTTTTTAATAACTTTTCCCAGTCACACATATGGTAGTTCATTCACATACACATATCCTGCATTACATCAGTTATTTTCTGTTAGGAAAATGTGTCTTTTTCCTGGATATAGTCTTACTCTGTTAGGTTGTTCATCTTGGCTAACCAGTAATCTCTTGGTGAGTTATAGGTATACACTAGGGCACAACTCTATTTTTTAGTAGTATTAATAAGATTATTGTTGTCTTCTACTGTCTTATTAAAGGATCAAGCATCAACACTTCTTAAAACATAATTCCCTAAATCTCTGTATCACTTTTGAAGCTGTATTTTTAACTGCACAATGTAGGCAATTGATGTTAATGAACACTCTTTTTCTATTAACTTTTGAAATTCAGAGCAAAGTTTTTATGAGCGTAGTTCCAGTCTCTTGAGCAAAAATAGTCTCTGGAGGAAGGCCAGACTTTCTACACGGACAGAAGTCAAAAGAGGACTAGTTGGCATAGCCCTTAAGAGGATAAATAAAATCCCACCTGTGACACTCTGAAGTGATGGGTGTGTTGCTACTGTTACGTATCATTTTTTTTTTCCCACAAAATGAGTAATTAACAAAATCATAGTTGAAGACAGGGAGCATAATATTTTATTTCACTTTATTTTATTTCATTTTAATTTATTTCATGTCATGTCATGTCATTTCATTTCATTTCATGTCATGTCATTTCATTTCATTTCATTTCATTTCATTTCATTTCATTTCATTTCATTTCTCACCAGGAGAGGAGTGTGGATCTAGTGCAGATTTTAAGAATGAACAAAGCACAAAAAGCTCTTTTTGAAAATGAAAACCATCAAAGAAAGCCAGAAAGTAATAGAGGAATAATAATATTCACATTGATGCCAGCACAGCCAAAATGGCAATATGCTGCCTGCTGCAAGTTGCACGATAACCTGTGTTACAGCAGAGGGATATTGCCTGTAAATAATAATGATGATAATAATAATAATAATAACAACGACAATAACAAATTCATTATTTTCTACTTCAACAAGTCTAGAATTTTACGCTGTACTTCCTTGGTGCACAAAATTGCATTAAGCTCGACATCTCCTTCAGGAAGTTTCAAAAAACCCAAAACAGCGGAGTTTTGTTGATATGAATATTCCATATAAGCTAAAGCACTATATCTAGTATTAACTACTCTGTACTTCTGTTTTTAGAGATACTGTACATTGCATCCCAAAGCAAGTTGCATAGAGAGGATAAGAATTGATTCACATACATGTACCATGCAAATCAGTGTTACAGGAAATACTTCCACCAATAGGGAATCAGTACTTCCATCAGTAAGGAATTAGGGGCCTAGAAATAAATAACAGTTTTTCAGATTATAGTTACGTTTATACATTACCATACAGGCAAGAGGGAATGTTCCTAAAGTATTTTTGCTTTTGCATTGTCTTTTTTTCCCACTTCATTTTCATAGTCATATATTAACCACTACATTCACATATCAAATTCATTCATTTTTTTTTTAAGTAAATGGCATACTCAATGTAATTAACTTGCATGTTGGTAGTACCCAAACACACAATAGCAAAAAATACAGCTTTCATTCTAGTTATAGACACAGGATATAATCTGTCTAGACCATCAAGTAATGTATCTTTGAAGTAAGAGTTATACACACGAGATTGCATCTCTGAAATGGAAACTCCTTGGAGAATTCTGGCCAGAGAAGGGAAAAAGTAGATTCCTTTCACACTGTCCTATTTATTTTACCCACTTATTCTTCTAACCACTGCAGAGGAAAGCTTATGACCAAGATATTGTAGACTATTGGATGTGCTTTTTTTTTTCCTGTATGATATTTGATGCTCAGCTACCATCTCCTTTCCTCTAACATCAGAAGGATATTCATTTTAAGTGGAAGTGCATAAATATTCACAATTAAATGTAATAGGAAATCATCACAGGCCACAGAAACAAAAGTATTTATGTAATTCAAAGCTTTCTACTCAATCGCATATCTAATTGACGTCTAAAGATTCCTATTTTATTTACTTGAGAAAAAAGAAGGTCATCTACAAAAAAAATGACAGCAATTCCATGACACAATTAACAGAAGAGCTCCCAATCATCTACAATTAATTCTATCTCTTGGTGCTCACTGAAAGCCTTCTCAGGCTCGCAATATATTTGATCTTTGCCCCCACACCAACCCTAAATCTGCAGTGAAAACGACCTCCTACCAGTCCACTCAGACCTCCATGATTCTGGTGGGATTGACAGATCAGGTAGAAAATCTACCATGATATACTGTGCAACTGATACTTAAAGTGAGTAACATGGACCAAAAGAATCAAAATCAAGACAAAAAGAGCCATCAACCCTATCAAAATTCTGATTTTGGTGAATGTTCTTTCCTTTAATCTTCTATATCAAGGAAAGAACAACTGAGGAATCTCAGATATGTACTAGGTAAAGTATATCAGAATCACAGAATCACAGAATCTTTAAGGTTGGAAGGGACCTCTAGAGATCATCTAGTCCAACCTTCTTGCTCAAGCAGGCACACCTACAGCATGTGGCACAGGGTGGCATCCAGGCGGGTTTTGAAGACTTCCAGAGACGGAGACTCCACAACCTCCCTGGGCAGCCTATTCCAGTGCTCTGTCATCCGCACAGTAAAGAAGTTCCTCCTCACCTGGAGATGGAACCTCCTGTGTTTCAGCTTGAATCCACTACTCCTTGTCCTATCACTGAGAAAAGCTTGGCCCCCGCCTCCCTACAATCTCACTTCATGTATTTATACATATTAATAAGATCACATTTCAGCCTTCTCTTCTCCATGAATACATTAGATGTTGTGTTTTTCTGAAAATGAAGATATGAAATGAAAATTGTTGAAGGAAAGATTATTAACTTAGATACCATCTTTGTTATTCTGTTACGAGACTTCCATAGTGTAAAAATAGTTCTAACCAGCACTTTTTAAATTTTATATTTGCATTGTAATTGAAAATACATGTTGCTGCTAATGTAAAGGAGATACCAAGACAAGCACTTATCTTCATCATACCAAATAACATTTGGTAGAAAAGGCAAGGTATTAAACTAGATCCAAATACTAGTTCATCACGTGGATTTCTTAACATTCAGTGTTTCTAAGCACTTATTTTTACTCCTTCATACACGTTAGCAATGAACAATTCTCTGTACTATGGCCCCCATGAGATTTAACTTTGTGCGTGTCTGTTTGCTTAGACACAAAGCGTTTAATTCTTAGCATGTGCTCAGCTAGAATGGAGTTATAAGAAAACCACTCAAATTAGGATAGAAACACTTCAGCATCTGATTTAGCTCTGTCAGTGGAGTTTATACCATTAAGTTTTTAAGTGCAGGACTAGCCCCTGAAAATTTTGAGTGAGAGATATTCTAGGTAGTTTTTGGTTTTTAATCTCTCTGTTCTTTATAGATAGGTTCCGAATGTGGAGGAACAAAATATATTAAAAATATCAAGATTTTAAATTAATTAATTAAAAATATAAAAGATATCAATCCCAGACTAGTCAGGGGTGCAGGTTTACATCGTACCATTTGTGGGCTTCTATCCAGTGTAGATTGCAAAACAGAGGGACAAAGTGAATGTTCTACAGTCAGCTTCAAATTTATGGTTCTTCTTTTTTTTGCTCTCTATTTTTATTCATTTTTGCTTTATCATTTTCTACTTCCAGTTGTGCACATTTTATGAGAAATCAAGCTGAAATTGTGTATATTTAATTTCTGCCTTGATTATATTTATGAAAATAATGAATTTCAACCCTGAATCTTATAAGTATAAAAAAAATCAAATTATTCATATACATACATACATACATATATATACAGTTAGACATTTCAGCATTTTTGTGTGTCAACTGACAAAATGAAATTCTGCATCAGTGTAGTCTCCATTGCTTTCTCTTAGAGGAAGCTAGGGTTGATTTAAACAGACAAGCATGACTGTTTAAAAATTTTGTGATTACAATGAATTGCATACTTTTTTCTCTAAATATTCTGTCTCTGGATTATTTTTGTGTTTGCATATCTGTAATATGTAACAGCTATTTTGTCCTTTTCCTCAAAAACAGATTTATAAGTTGATGGTACAAATGAAATGTAATTAAGGCTCTTGTCTTCTTTGCACATTGAGTCAAGGCCAAAGTGAACTGTATGCCACAAAATTTTTCCAAATGCACTTAGTCAACTTTTTCTATGTTTTGGTGAATAGGTTACAATTTCATGTTCTTTCAATGAATTGTTTTTTTTCCTCTCTAGAATGTAAAATCTTGGATTGGATGAATGAGGTTTGTTTTGTTATACTTCTATGTATATTGCAATTAATTCTATTAATGTGTATGTAGAGAATGTTATTAGAATTGTTTACTATAATATTTCTCTCCTGAAAACGCATGGTGCATGAAAACATAGGTTTTCAGCTTCATTATACTCCCATTCCATATGGAGCCTATGGATAGTAGGCATAGAAAGGTATCTAAAAGGAAGCAACGCAAATATGTACTGACAATTCTTGACAGAGTATCTCTCTATTCATTTTTCTAAAAAACAATTAGCCTAGTCTGACCTAGAATAAACTATATTGTAAACAGAGAGTTCTGATTTTAACTATAACAATGACCTGAAATCCAAAATTCATGTTTTCAGCTCCCAATAAGATAAAATATTCATAATTTTCTTTAAATTTTTTTTTTTCTGGCAAAAGCCATAGGGAAGCTACAGTGGAAGATAATTACAAGAGAGTTGATTGCTGCTATCACTTAATTTACTTCTGGAAGTCTGTGGGTTGTTTGTCTGACACATTTCTGCAGGACTCACAGTAGGTATTTCATCATGAGGTAAATATTTCTGCTATGCTTTCTTCAAGACGCATTCCTACCACTCAGTAGGTTACACTATAGCAGGCAAAAATGCTTGAGATTCTCCCTCAACCAGCTGTTTTTAAATGAGGCTTTGGACACTGAGGTAAGGAAATTAACAGGAGTCTCTGATATTGGCTTGTGAATTGTGTAGATTGGTGGAGTATTTTCATAGGCAAGTATTACTGCCCTATGTATTCTCTTTACAAGTTGCAATAGATAATTCACACTGAAATAACACAGTAGTAGAGGGACGATTTGTATGAGACCCATTAGAAAATACAAGATATTTCTTTAAAAATGCAGTTTTCAAAAAATTGCATTCATGTTGTATTCCTATATTTCTGTTATGTGGCCATGAGGCTTGAAGTTAGCTCACCTAATATTTCTGTTGTAATCTACATTTAGTTCTAACTATGCATGTCTCAGGTTCCCTCATCTTATTTCAGGCAGATGAAAGGGTGCTGGGCTTTCAGGGCACTGGGAGTGTCAACTAGACTTGATCTTGATGAGTAGCTAAAACCTCACCATTTAATTTTTCCTTCCTAGCCTCTTGGAATTGTATATTTGGTTTTGAGTCAATATTTGTTGTTGTTTTACATTGATTTCTTAATGAAATACCTATTTAAAACAGGTCTTGCAATCCTGAGCCTGTTGGTGTCACTGGGATTTAACGCTTTTTTTTTTTTTTTTTTTTTTTTAATGTGTTTTTAGCCTGACAGCATACAGGATCTCTGGGATCTGCTATTAGGAAAGGAACATTTCTCAAACAGAAGGATCGATGCTTAATTTTTCTCTTATCCTTATGACAGCCTTAGGAATGGAAAGAAGATAGAAGAAATCAGACAGAAATAATGCTTTTTATATGCTTTTATATAATTTCAGTCTTCCTTAATGTATATTCACATACATATACAGAAGTGCATCAGTTTTTCCATTTCTTCATGGAAGAAAACCTCACAATTTGTACTAACAACCCATTAATCTATCATCCTTGATTTTAGTCATCATCCTTTGGCACATGCATGTATGTAGATGTCTGTATTGCATGCTCTGTATTTGGAGCCATAATGATAATGTTTTGTGTCTGCAGCCACTGCCTAGGAATGTCAGGAGAGGAGCTTATGGCCTGGTCGGTACTTCCCATCTCCAAGCAGCTCTCATTCCGAAGTCTAACACATTAGACTTTCTTGCGATAAATAGTACTTCATCTTAAAAAACGCCATTCATAGCTTCTTAGGCTAAGATTACAATCTTTTACAAAATTTGTCTGTAAGTGACTGGTCGTTCCATATTGAGTCATCTTTACCTCATTTAATAAACTATATTTTGCCATTATTTTTTTTTTCCTTTTTCAGTCAGTAAGCAGTTCTTGAGGGAAAACCGAATCTAGAGCCTCCAATAATGACTGCTTATCAAGTGCAAAACCTCCTGGCTATTTTAAGGATTCACCTAGTCTCAGAAGGAGCCTCAAGTCCTTTTATTCTCCGAATTATCATAATTGTATGTCTTGCAGTTGTAGTATTTTCATGCTAATGCTGTAATTTCTCCTTTCTTCTTTGGTTGGTTTGCTGAATTGGTTTCAAGGACTTTTGAAGCGTTGCTTGTTAAGTAAGCAGGCAGAGATCCTTCCTTCCTTCCTTCCTTCCTTCCTTCCTTCCTTCCTTCCTTCCTTCCTTCCTTCCTTCCTTCCTTCCTTC
>JAVCKT010096984.1:0-12265 GCA_032273925.1 Rhynchotus rufescens | reverse complement strand
AAGGAAAGGAAAGGAAAGGAAAGGAAAGGAAAGGAAAGGAAAGGAAAGGAAAGGAAAGGAAAGGAAAGGAAAGGAAGGAAAGGGAAGGGAAGGGAAGGGAAGGGGATAAGTTGTTTGCTGGGACCTCTGTTTTTGTTTTAGAGAACAAAAATCTCCTTGTGTTACTTTACTAATGTGCCTGCATGTGCCCTACTGTCTACTGTCTGACTTTCTCATCTCATGTTAGAAGAGAACAAAAAGGATGAAGGGGAGAGTTGTCATGGGTGATTGAAAGAGTGGGAAGATGTTCCATGAGGAAAATCTAACTCTTAGGACTTCCCAGGCTGTCAAAGTGATGTCTGGGAGACTGAGATCTTTAAAATTATGAGTTGACAGGACAGATGAGGAACAACCACTCACTGCTTCTTCCAGTACAAAAAGTAAGAGGAAAGTAACTAATAAGTGACAGATTCAAACAGACAATAAATTGCTTTGCCATCTGTTTAGCAAAGCAGGAGAACTCGGAGCCAAAACATATTGTGGATGTGAAGGGTGAGTATGGATTGAAAACAAAACAAAACAAACTAAAAAGCTACTGGTCAAATTTATGAAGAAGAAAAGTTTACTAAATAGGCATTACCAGAAAAGCCTCGTGGATTTCCTGATGGAAAAAAACCCTTCTCCTGCAAGGCAAATGCTGTGGGGTCCCTGTCTGACTTGGCTTGTTGGCTTCTGTGTCTGGAGCAATGAACTGCTCCCAGGGCCATATTGTGACTCCTGAGGAAAGGTTATCCTCACTTCTGGATCTGTGTTAAGCTTTGGCTAAGCTTTCGTGTCTTTAGGCTTATTTATATATGTTTTTACAGATTTTGTATTGCAGATAAAGGCTTTGAAATGTGTCACAAAAGGTATCCGACTATAACAGGTTGTGTGAGATGCACTCTGAAAAATTCTCTACAGAATCCCTGGAATCTCTTCATTAAAATGTTGGTTGGTTGGTTGTTTCTAGGATGAGGGTTGGGTTGTTTTTGCAATGGGAAATAAAAGGCACCAATGCAGACTTTGCAGACAATGCAGACAAGGCAAGCTTACTATCTGTGACAATGTGACAAAAAGATGTATAAATGAGACTTCCAAAAATGAGGTGCAGACAGTATAAGTAACTAGGCCATTACTTTTGTTTGTTTGTTTGTGTTTGTGTTTTTTTTTTCTTTTTAGATTTTTTGAGTCTCTATCTATATGCCTCTCTATCTACCCTTTTGGCTGTTTAGATGATTTAGACAAGTTAAATGTTAGATAATCATTATTCTGTTGCATGATGTCTCTTTCAATTTAGCATCACAATTTCTCTCTACTTTGAAGAGCACCAGCATACAGTGTTCTTTATCCCTGCTAGCCATTTGATGCAACTAATGCAGCCTTAGGCAGCTTCATCTGAGATGCTGTGCTTCCTAGTAAGAGATGGTAGTGAACTTGGAAGAGCTACTGAAGCTAAATCTAATTGGGGGAAAGAACTGGGCTAGACGAAGTCAAGACAGATCATTTCAAGTGTTGCCATCTAAGTATATGCAGGTAAACTGATTTCTGTTTAAACAAATCCTGTTAACTCATATTTACATTAAATGTTATATATCATGATTTTGTAGCTGCTTGTTTCACAGTTCAAAAAAAAAAAAAAAAAGATATGTGCTCTTTAATGCCTGCTTTATGAATACATATACAGTTAAGGAGATGAGGAGTAGTCACTTCTAACAAACTTCAAAGGTCTTTTACTTCCCTTAAGCTCTTGTTCAGACCAGTTCAGAACAGTGTGTTACAACATTTGGAAACTGATGCCCTAAAGCAGGAATAAGGAAAGCAAAAAAAGCATGAGATGAACTTTTCCTTCAGTAAGGATGCTTGGGCTTTAACCCTGCTTACCATAAAAAGAAGAGTGTGTATTTCCAGAATCCAAAAAAACGGAAATATCCATTAGGGATAGGTGGGGATTTTGCATGAGATAAAGGAGATACAAGAAGGATGACTGATGCAACGACTGCAAAATACCAACAAAGAAGTAGGTCAAAAATGCCTTTTATAAGCAATAATTGGATATAGTTGAATAATATGTTATATGATTTTCCTTTACTTTTTGTATGACTAGAAGTGTATTTTCTTCTTTTGTAGAAGTGCAATGTGTATGAGCTATCTGAACAAGTAACATACAGGAGAGTGAAACTGGCAAGTTCTCCCTTGTGCAATACCAGGTAGGCTTATACAATAAGATAAATGCATTTACTGTTTGCCTTCTGAAAATATTTAGTGGGTTTAGCTATTGCAATAGGTTTAGGTTCTTGAGAATTAGGATTGAGGATCAAGATTCTGTCAGGTCAGGGTCTACTTCTGAACAGAACTGTACTATGGAAGCATATATTATTGTTCATTATAGTATCATAGTACTTATTCTTACATAGGGAGTAAAATGCTCAGACACTCACACTGTTTCAGCTCAGCTCTGCTGAACTTATTTCATCCATAAGGTACAAAAAAATTTGAATTGTAGTTTGAATGGTAGAATTTTAGTATATATAAAATACAACCAAACTATAACTGTTTATGAGGGTTAAGTCATTGGGGAGAAAGGCTGTTGAGGGTAGGGAGTTGTTTTATTTGAGTGAGGAGAGTTGAAGTACTTGAGATAAAATGTTGTTATCTAAGGTGCTGCAATGAGGCAGCTCACCTCTTTTTTTTAATATTAAAGCTGCTGAATATGGCATTGAATCTCTAATGTGCATAGCAACAATGTTCTTCTGCCATTGTATCATGCAAAATGTAGATGATAGTCTATTATAAGCACTTTAAGGCTCATTATGTAACTGCACAAAACACCCATAGAAGATTTAGGAAAACTGAGTGGTGAACAAGAGCTCTAATGAGATATCTATTGTCATATTGCAGTACCAATTTTATGAATCTGTTTATCTGAGTATCAAGACCTTTCTGGAAAGACAAGAAGAAAGCTGAGGGTAAAATGCGTTGCCTTTCTCTCTCTAACATCAAAATATTCTGTCAGCATTTACCTCTAAGGGCATTAAATATTCTTTATTACTGCTAGAAATTAGTAAAAATCTTGGGTTTTTTTTTTTTTTTTGAATAAATTGTCAATTCCAATTTGGCAGCCAGTTTATCCAGGATTATCCATTTTTTATGAGTGGCTTTTACATTAGAATAATTACACAGCTTGTAGGTCTTTTTTTTCTTTTTTCTTTTTTTCTTTAGCAGTGTTAATACTTAGCTCTACACTGGCTTCTAAAGATGTCTGTATCTCAAAAAGCACTATTAGCAGCCAGACAGCTTTAGTTTATCCTGAATCTTTTCTTTTTCTTTTTATTTTTTCTTTTTTTTTCTGTTTGAGAGTCTTTATAAAGTATCTTCAACTCAGTTAAAAATACAAAATCATAAACCCCCTGGCCATGTCCTGATAGTCAAGCAGCATCAAATACAGACTGGGGAGGAGGGAAATGTAATATCATGTTTTATCTTACTTTTTTCATAACATGACCTTATTGACAGTGGCAGAAGTTAAAAACAGGCCAGACATAAGGATGTGAGCTGGTCCAGGAGAAGAGAAATCATTAGAAAAGTCCTCAGTTCCTGATGGAAGCGATTGTGTTCCTCACGTGTATGCACATCAAAACCTCATTTGTTTTAAGATGGTGTTATTGATGAGATTGTATCTTTCCTCTGTGTAGTTGTTTTTTCTATTAATACTTTAAATTACACTCCTTCTTCCTTCATGAACTCTGTAGGGGAATGCAAGTTTTTAGACATAAACCTATGATCAATATTTTGCATTATATCTAGACAGCTCTTTATGTAGCATGTGAGGATCTTTAGAATTATGTTCTGAGACAAACAAGTCTTTGCAGATGTGCTATCAGGTGAACTCTATAGTTCAAATATAAGGTTTTAGGGTTCATCTCCACAAGCTGAAACCAAAATGTAACTATTAAGTGGATTATTCCTGATACAATTGAGGTTGTCAATGTCCTTTAATAATCTTTATGTCTTTTAATGGACATATTTTAATGTCCTTTAATGGCCTATAATTATGACTTGAAAAACAACTAGAAACAGTGAAGAGATATGCAATATGTACATTTTTAAATCATAAAATCTGAAGATCTCCAAGTCTCGCATGTTCTTCCTATTTATAGAAAATATTACTATAGAAAACATTATAGAAATTACAGAAATTATTATGGAAAATATTTGCTTGTTAAGACAAAATAATCAGTGAAGATAGGATTAGAATAATTTCTTTCTTCTTCCACAGATGTGGAAAAGAGGCAAGTAGATTTTGACTTTTAATGAGGTGAGTGGAAAGAATGCTGTAATTAAACAGCAGCACTCTTTTACTCCATATAGCTTAAACATGTTTCTACTGTGAAAGTCATGAAATTATATTAACATATTGTGAATATCTACTAATGTAAAGACAAATAACTCTAGGTGAGGATAAAAACAAATGACAGAAGAAAATCCTTCAGTGTCTCCTAATAAAGAATATTTTTTTCTAAAAGGGGCACATTGTGAGCACATATGAACGATGGTTGTGGAAACATGAAAAAAAAAAATATTTTAACCTGCTTTTTCTAAAGTTTTAAAGATGTTTGCATTTCAGTCCAGTCCGATATCTGAAAACATCTGGGAGTCTATTAAGAGTAAACATCCAAAACATTTTGGCATAGAAATGTCAAATGATTGGTCTTTTAGAGTATTTGCAAAATAAATAGGCTAGTGTTATGTTTTATTTGCCCTATTTGTTTAACAATTAAGGTCCTAAGCAGCATGCTTACAGCATGCTTGTGTTGGAGTAGATTATATTCAAAAGTCCCTTCCCAATCTTAACCATTCGCTGATTCTATGATAATTTTTCTAGTATTTTTTCTTTGTTTGATTGATTGGTTTCAATACATCTATAGTATCACAGATTTTCATACAAATTTTGTAGAAAAAGTTTTTCAAGTGATGGTGTCAGTCTTGATTGACCGTCAGGGGTGACAGAGCAGGCTGGACTGGAGAAGGGGCAAATGACCTTGGTGGCATTCTGCCTCATGGTGCTTATTGGCTGCCAACACTCGTAGGGCTCCTGCATGAGCTGCTCTGCCCAATACATAACATGAGATCATAATGTTAGACAACCTAGCCTCCCTTTCCGGATGGAAATGCCTCCAAAATGCCGCCACCCTATGGAACCGCTGATTTGTCTAGTTAGCATAACCATTCTCAGAGAAGTGTTGAGTTTTGGTTTTTTTGAAGAATGAGTCAAGGGTGGGAGTTCTGTGTTTGAAAGAATAACAATGATTGCCAAAAGGTTGTAGCAGTACTACAAATTCTTGAAGTTCTTAAAGTTTTTATCCTTTAAAGTATCTCTTTGACTCATCTCATCTCATTGCTCTGTTTACCTGAAGAAAAATATTTTAATTTTTACTAATAATGAAAATTTATATGTCTTGCTTTTGTGAGAGCAAGCTTGTATATTTCACATAGGAATCTGTAAGGGAATAACTCGACAAAGTAGCCTTACTCATCAGCCTGCAATAGATTTATGAGAGTTGTTATATGTTAACCTTTTCATTTATCATTTTGTTTAATGTTTTACAGTTTATTAAATGATTTACATCCAAGTTTTAGAATTCAAGAACAGCAAGAAAGGAATATACTCCGTGCTGGAAAGTGGTTGTCTTCTTGCTGGGTATGTTTTTATAATTAGATTTCAGTACTATAGTGCTGAGCAAAAGGCTTTTGGAACCTCCATTTCCTGCAAGATTTCCATAGAACTTATGCCCCACAGCAGAAACCAAATTTGTCCAATAACTCGTATGTCAATAGTACCATTTCAAGCAACTGTATATAATACATATAGGTTTTCAATAACCTTGAACAGGTGTGTATGTGTGTGTATTCATTGCATATTTTTCATCTGCGTGGCAATATATGTCTATATATTCCTATATATTCCTTCTGTAAGTACTGAAAATGCTCTACTTACTGTGCCTTAAAAATATTTCATGTTAGCTGCCCCAGCTAGAAACCCATAGGGCTAATGCGAGGAAGTTGTGCAGATTTTGCTGTGGTGTATCATTTCTATGTGACAAGGAGAATTATGCTCTGTCTAGAGAAAATATAAGTGTCTGTAAATGGAATTTAACCTGATCAAAGTTCTCTATGGTCTTGCTATAAAAATAGTTTAAACTTGCTAGTTTATTTCACAGTTGTTCATTTCAGAGTTTATATAGTCTAGTCGTATATAGTTCATTTCAGGGTTTAATAGGCAACAGTAGTAAAAAAACAAACAATGCTGCTTGCCACTTCTTGTTAGAAAATTAAGTAGCTGTAATTCTGAACATGTAGTGGGAATAATGTGACAGTTTTGCAGATGTTTCATGGCTCTAATCACATTAACTGAGTTCATTTCTTTTCCTCTAGTGTGAATTGCTGTTAATGAATGATTAAATAAAGCTTTCAGGGGCAGGGACAGAAAAACATTGAGGGGTAGAGGGGTGGAATTTCCTTCATCCTAGCAAAGTCAAAAATAAGACACAAGGGGCACAGAAGATAAAGATAATGGATCTTACTTGACTAAGGAAACTTGGTTTCTGTGGCATTTGAAGGATGCTAGAAACTACAGGGGATTAATGACTTTATGGAACTTTTCATGGCCATTAAATCAGAGAAATCACATGGGGAGAGAATATTCCTGATGGAAATCTTTATAGCCTTCTTGCTGTTTCCCATGATGGGGGAAGATGATATAAACTGATGACAAGTAAAATGTCAGATGTTTAAGTGGCATAGGCACCCAACTCACCCAATTGATCAGTGGTTGCTCTGAAGCTTGTCCAAGCTTTTTTTTTTATTTTTTTCTTTTTTTTTTTTTTTGAGTAATTTTGGCTTTGTAAAACTTATTTACCATCATAAAACAATCATCCTCCTTTTGCCTCCCACCTTTTCTAAACAGTGAGGATTTTATGTGAAATTTACCTTACTGAAGTATAATTTACCTTACTGAAGTATAATTTTATGTGACTGTCATATTTTTGAATGTAATTCCAGTCCGAGTTCGAAAATACAAGATTTAGTAGAAATAATCAATATTTTTTTCTTTTTTAATCATTAATATGTTTTGGGGGGGTTTTCTTAAAATTCTGCCCATGTCTCACTGAGCGGCCTAATAGTTCTTCTAATACAAATAAACTGTTTGTAGTCACCATTCTTAAAACATTTGAAATCACTGAAGTTTAAAAAGAGAGTTTGTTTCATCTGAATTTCATACTTATGCTGCACAAATTGAATAAATTAAAGTGGAGAAAAACTGACAGGGGGACCAGAGTCAATTCCTAGCTTGAATAATTAAACAGGTTATTGTCTGCCCTTACTTAATGGCCTGATCTTCAGAACTCTTTTGTACATGCATAAATTCACTGTAGTAAATAAAGCCTCTGCACTCAAAGTGCAAAATCTAAGTTCCACAGAGGGAAAAAAT
Source organism: Rhynchotus rufescens (assembly GCA_032273925.1). Lineage (NCBI taxonomy): Eukaryota > Metazoa > Chordata > Aves > Tinamiformes > Tinamidae > Rhynchotus > Rhynchotus rufescens. Next base: position 4,758 of record JAVCKT010096984.1, on the reverse strand, counting down.
TAGTGAACTTTTAATAAAGACCAGGATTTTTTCCAAAAGAAATATTTGCAAGATGTCTGTGTACCTGTACTTTAATGAGATTACAATATAAGAAAAATATTGTATTAGAAAAAATGCTATAATGCTTCTGTGCAGAGGAGAGCATGTTTTTTCTTGCTGAAAAATGTGTTTTAAAACTCTTCCTAGAAGATTTTTTTACAAGTGTATATTATTTATACTTACAGAACAAATTGGAGTATTACAAACAATATGAGAAAAATAATAAATGTTCATATCTTAAATTTAGAGAGATTTATGGTGAGAAAGTGTGATTTTGGGGTTCATTTTTACTAAGGTTACGAGAGAATGCATTAGCAAGCTAGCATTAATGTTTTAAAGTGGCTGTCTTTCATTAGGAGTAGATAAAACACACAAGTAGTCACATAAGCAAGACGAATCTATGGGGAACAGCCTCCACCTTAAGCAGATATTTCATTTGGATAAAAAAGAACTCCTTCATTATACTGCTGTACACATTCCAGAAGGTCATGACCATGGGGAACCTGAAGAAAGATGAATAGAGGCAGGTATGAAACTCCAAAGGAAAAACTGTATTAAAAAAAATCCCCAAAACAAAAAACTAAACACTTAAAGCCTAGAAAACTTCCCAGTGAGGTATTTTATTACCATGGAGAGTCTGTTATTTGGAGAGATGATAGAATAGTAGGTAGTTGTCTTAGTTTTAGAATTTTTAAAATGCTTTTAACTCACTAATGCATGTCAACCTCCCAAATGTCCTACAAACTGAAGTCAACGAGTTAACTTACACAGAGAAAATCACAGTTCACATCTGAGAGAGATGTGATTATTATGAAGTTACCTAATCTGGCTGTCAAGGCTTGCTTTTCTTTGTCACAAGTATATACTTTGGGGAAATTCTGATGCATTTAGAGGAGATACCTTATTTGGATGAAGATCAGATCTTTAAGAAAATCAGTGTTTTACTTCCATTATGTCAAAAGTCCTAACATTTAGTTCACTATCTATCCGAAAACTAAAAATTAAATACGATATAACTGCACCTAGCATCTCTAGCTGTTCAATGACTTTATAAATATAGCTAAGAGAATGGTACAAAAAATGTACACAGAGCTATATTTCAAAGTTAATTTATTTCTACTCTAATTTTGGTTTGGCATCACTGTAGCATTCAGAAAAAGATAAGAGTAAAGAAACAGAAATTTAGCAAAAAATCTCAGCTTAATTCTCAAATATGGGGAAAATATTTTTATTAAAATTCCTGAGAATTATTAGCCATCTGCAGTTCTCTTTTGGAAAAGAAAGTGATCTCTACAGAAAAAAAAAAAAAAAAAATATTTATACCTTAAGGAAAATATTTCAAAACTTTCAGTGTGAAGGACAAGTCATCATAGGTTTAAAGAAAAGTTTAGCATTTGAAAAGATAGTCACTTAAATAGGCCTCCGTGCTTTTCTTCATTAAAAAAAAAAAGTTGTACCTACTTAATAAATGATGTTATGGATCAGCTTGTCCAGTAATGATTTGTGGTGTCAGTTCAAAAAGATCGTATATGTACAATTTTCTTAGTAAACTAAAATTGAGGTTGCCAGAAATTGATTTTGTATTCCTGCTATGTGTTACTTTTTATCATTTCTCTTTATTTAGCTTTGGCAATAGGTTTGTGCAGATAAATTTATCTTTGGTTCCTTTTGTTGCATCTGGAGCAGAAGTATTCATTGTATTTGGCAAGTAGAGATCCCCTAGGTAAGACTGCTGTGTTGGATAAATCAGCAATGTATATTGATGAAATAGTATCAAAAATAGAAGAAAATCTGTTTTTAATAAATGAATGTATACAATTTACCAGACTCTCCTCACAGCTATTTTCTGTACTTGATCTCACACCTACTATTAGGTAGTTGAGCCAGAAAGTACTCTTAAAATGATTTGCAGGCTTTTTGATTAAAGCAAGCCTACCTGTGGGACTTCTCTGCAACCATTTACTTTCAGCCTATGCTATATGGGGCTTGTATGTGCTGATTGTAGCTATGGATATGTGAGGAAAGTGATTTGGTTACATATAAAGATTGACAGCTTCCCATTGTTGATATATTTCTGTCAGGTGGGTCAACAGCTTTCCTTGGATACCCTTGCAAATATATGAATATGTGCATGCAAAAATGAAAAAGATAGAGTTCTCTCTATCAGTTCTGATATTTTTTTCTGCTATGAGTGGTGCAGGGTTGTTATGATAAAATCTCCAATTTATTTTCTATCTCAGGTGTGATTAGCAGCAGTAGACTATATGTCAAGTGCACTAAAAGTGCAGTTATTACTTGTACTGATCATATTTTAGGCAGAAAGAATCTAATTTGAGTTTCAGGTCCCAGTTTAACTTTGCAGGTGTGATTACTGCTGTAGGAAGAGTGAATCTCTTGGAAAATAACTTCAAAAGGGGAGGAGGCAAACATCACACTCATTTCTAGTTATTTTTCTTAACTTTCTCTGTTAAAATGAATTGTCCAAATCCAGTCATATAATAGAAACATAATAATCCTTCAAGTTAGGTTCTGCTCTTAGTAGTTGTTGTACTTTGTATGATGTCTGATAGTATTTTTTATCTTCTTAGTTTTGTGAGTTAGAGCAGCAGTGTACTACAGCAGTGTACAAACACAAAGCAAATGACAATGCCTTCCCAGTGACTTCACTATTTCAATAAAAAGATTAATAGGACCACACAGATGTGAATTGTCTTGCTCAAGGTTACAAATCAGGCCAATAGCAAAATCAGTATTAAAGTGATCCCTGAATCCCTATCCAGCACCCTGTTGTTTGTACCACAGTGCCAGTGTAAATTAATTTGAGGTAACATTTTCAATTTATGCATACAAATTGATTTAAAATCTAATTGTGATACTCTAAGATGCAGTTTGGTGAGGATAAAATTCTCCTAGACAAGGTAAATGGAGGGCATATAGGTAAAGCTTGCTTTTTTTTTCTTTACATTGTCATTTGTCATCCTTTGACAAGAAGATGCTTTGTACACAGTCGGCTGTTCCTCTACAGTCAACCCTTTGCAGCTCAAGAGGAAGAAAGAGGGTGATACTGTGATGGACAAGTAAAGAGTTAGCAATGAAAATACAGAATTGCATGAACTCGGCTGGTGTGGCAGAAATGGTGGGGAAACAATGGGTACAGCAGCAAGACCATGAAGTGGGAAGTTTTGTGGAGACAGGGCAGTCTTGCTTTGCTAAAAATTGCAACAGTATCAAACTTGCTAAAAACAGGGAACTTTCCAAGACTTGGCTTGCTAATGACACAAAGAGATACAAAAGATACCATTAGGGATCTCGTCTGAAGGTTCTGGCAGGATCATCTCATAAGGATGACCTTATGTCATGACACATACCTCTCATGTAGGTGTATAAATGACGGAGTCTAACTAACAAGATCCTTGAGCAGGGATTGGGAATGACTCCTGACCAGCTCCTATGCCTGGAATGTGAATATGCCTCACCTAGGACACAAACTCAGGTAACTCCTTGTGAGGTTGAGAGTGCTCTGTGCATTCAGGGAGAAGAAATACACTAGCACCTGTCAACTCTGCAAGATTGAGAATCGTCAGGGTGAAGAAACATTATAGCATTTTCCTGGGACAAGCAGTGTACTCCATTTAGTTGCACTAATTGCTAGTTGCTATTTACTAATTGGTTAGCCCATCCCTGTAATAATCATGCCAGGTAATGGTGGATGTTGTTATCACAGCGATCTTGCACTGGTGAATAAAATCAGCTAACTAAAGGCTAGCAGCTTTTGCCCGTCTGGATTATTTTACAGTATCCTTAATGGGATAGCATGATATCCTGTTGCCTATTCGCCTCTCTAACTGTAAAATAGTAGACATTTCCTTGCTGCTTGGGCAACAGAGTCTTTCACTGCTTATCATGAGGAACTCACTTCCAGAGTATAATGTCAAGGTAACAGTGGTATTTGCTTCTACTTGCTGCTGTGGACCCAAACACTGTGGGGAGCTGTGCACATTTTATGGGGAGGAAAGACCTAATTACAAAATGATAGGGCAGTCTTATCAAGAAGTTGTTCCACAGGAAATATTTCATGAACATCAAGTCTGACTGACCGTGATAACTCAGCTATTTTCTGTTAGGAATACTTCAAATGAGAATTTAGACCTGTCTCAAGTAAGTCTCAGCATATGCAACACTAACCTCCTACAATACTGGACATATTTGTTTCTAATACATTTGAATAAGAAACAGAGCAGAATGTATATATATACACACTTTTAATATAAGTCTTTCTATGGAACTATTAAATAGCAAGAAAATATTGCAGGGAGCACGCAATCTATGGATTCCCAAAGGTTGACTGTGTGAATCATCATAAGATATTATATTTAGATTTTCTTCTCTAAGCCATCAAAGTAATTTTAATTTGTGAAGAATAGATGAGGAAAATTTCAGCAGCTTACTTAAAGCATTTTTTGGAAAATGTTTTCTTCCTGATCTTTCATCTCAATGGAAGTTTGAAATTTAAATTTGAAATTATAATGCTAGCAATTATCTATAAATAATATTTTCTCTTTTACCATAAAACAAACTGATTTTGCACATGTATTTGTGATGCATGCAATAATTTTGTACACATACATATTTGATATAGTTAGCTTATTGTTTCATTGTGTTTTGTTTCTGTTTTGAGGATTGAGGCCTGTAGTTAGTGATGTCCCCCAGGGCTCAGTC
>JAVCKT010096983.1:0-11970 GCA_032273925.1 Rhynchotus rufescens | reverse complement strand
GGAGGCCCTAATATTACATGCCCAAAATTCAAGAACGTCTAGTTGCGAATAACAACAATATCAAGTGTAAGTGAGAGGTAAGTGCAGGAAATCTTGGAGAGCTGATGGGAATTATTGCTCATTTTGGGCCAGATTGTGAATAGTGCCTCAGGGATACCGAAATATGGTCTCTGTCCTGAGCAGGTACAATACAGAGCATGTAGGAGAGGTATGAAGTGAAGATGTCAAATCAGCATTGCCTCAGGGCTGGTAGCAGCACAGCAGTCTGCCTACACAAAGAGCTGTGTTGTATGCTCCTGACCTTAAAACAATTTGATCTAATGTGGCATATTAAGTAAAAATGTTTTCTTTCTTCAAGAAACAGCTCTTGGCAATGGTAAACAAGCCTGATAAAGATATATGCAAAACAGAATCCTTAGCTCAGATTTAGCACAGATTTAGAATCAGATACTCAGCACAGATTTAGAAGCTGTGCAACATACATCCTTTAGCACAAACCATGTTTTCACAGTGAGTCTGTCAAATTAATTTTACAGGATGAAATGCCTTGTGGAGGAGGCTGCCGTGTAAACAGAGGTGCCCTTGGGAGGAATTGGTCCCGTGTCCATTACAGTTTGCCGAGGTGTGTCCATTGCAGTTTGCTTTCACACTGAGTGCGAGGCTGAATTCTGCTGTGCAGACACGGTGCGTGTGGTGTGAGGGAGCTCAGGCATCGCAGCAGGCTTCTGCACGAGAAAAACTAGCCAGACCACAGAAAGTGTGCAGAACTTGTCACTCAAACACGAGTGATACATGCAGTAAACGTGGCACTGCATTTTCATTGAATTAGATCCATCCTACCGCTAGGATTTCCCTGTCTCTGCTGAAATCTTGTGATACATAAAATTTTATATGTTTTAACATTTAGAGTCTTCTGCCTAATGCACCTGCTAGCAGCACACATTCATTCTATCTGCCTAAACCTGTATTTTTTGCGTAAATCTGCACTTTTTAAATGTAAGTTTCAGCTTCATGTATGCAGTTGCTAATTACCTGCTTTCAAAGGCTTGAATTCTGAAGGGAGAGAGCTTGAAAGAGCTTCACGTCCTCCACTTCCTCCTTCAGCCAGGTACACAGCTGTCTCGAGGACGTGGTGACTAAAATGCACATGGCAATCCACAGTATCAGCTTATTGATTAGCTGCTTTGAAAAGCCAGTGTGTTAGTGCCACAATACCTTTCATTTCTTCTTCAGATATTCAAATAGACAAATGTCAAATACATGAGCTGAACTGATATTTGTATTTCTAATGCACTGCAAGCAGATGGAATCTTACAACTTCTGAGGCTAACCTAAGATCAAAGGCACATGTAATTTCTGTGAAGGGTGTTTGTTTTCTCTCAGATACAGGACAGTTGTTAAACTCATTGCCAAACATGTTGCTTTCCGATCCACTGAAATGGATTTGTTGAAAGAGGAGTTTGCCCTGGGAAAAGGGTTGTTATTTTTCTTGCTAGCATTTCACTGAAACTCAGGATATTTTGTTTGAGTCCCTGAAACGTCTCCCAAGTTTCATGTGTAGTCTGTGGTCAGTAATTTGGCAATAAAATGGCAATCCGTGGTTTATAGTTCCTTAACTGTTAAATGTGGGATAATAATAATAATAACGACAACATACCCTGATTTACAGTGATGGCTCGTGTGTGTGTGATGTGTATCATTAAATAATGGCCATGATAGGCTGCAGTATTCCAGTGATGTGGAGGGCTCAGCGTAAGTATCACACAGAAAGGTCCATCGTGTAGCAGTTCTTCTTGGAAAGATATCTTGAAAAATCAGGCAGAAGTTCTGTGAAACTGCTGGGAGGATCTGACAGAAATGGAACTTGACTCCATTTATTGACAACCTTTCCATGAAATTCTGTGCAGGATGAAAATGGGATACTTCAACACTATGGCTTTGTCCAGGAATAACAGGGAAGAAGATACCAGTGTTGAAGACAGTGCAGGACTGTAGTCTGGATTCATCTTGCAGGAACTTCCCAACGCCTATCAAAGCTAGGGTCTGTGGAAGACTGCCTGATACCACTAGGTCAGATTTATTCTAAGCATATTTACAATATAATTATTATTACAACCAGCTGCTATACTTGTTTTGGTGTTACAGGACTTCACTTGAACTTGGACCTGAGGAAGCTGATTTTAATCTCATGGGGAATCTGATTCACTGCTTTCATATGTGAATTATTTTGTGAATTTGTGCAACTTTACAGTGTGGTATGTAGGAAGTCTCTACAGGATTTATGACATGAATGAACAATTCGTTTGGCACTTTCAAAAACTTCAAAATTATCGATAAAAGATGCAATCTCAACATTATTCCCTTTGCAATTTCATACTACCAGCTACTAGAAAGGTACAAAATAATCCTGTTTCCAAGGATTTGTAGTTTTTTTTATAGAACGAGTGAATAGTTTGACTTTACATTTTATTGTTGGCTAGAAGTAAGTAGAGCATTGTGTGCAGCTAGCTAATTAGGAACTGAACATCACAGAAAGCAGACGATGTATTTTTTATGTACAACTGTCATACCTAGAATTGCATTCTTAGGCTCTTTAGAACGAAATAGTCCGTGTTTAGAGGCTGTTCATCTAATCTGCAATCACTTCCCTTGAGGACGTGTCTTTGCTGAAGGCCGTGCTGCCACGTTAGGTTCACTGAGCTTTTTTTTCTTTCTTTCTCCCTGGGAAGTGTCTATAAATAAGAAAGGACTCAATGAAATGCACACTACAAAAACATGAATACGAGGAAAAAGAATGGCTATTGGCTGAAGTGAGTCTTCTGAAAAACTAAGCCTTGTTCGGTTTCTCAGTTGAAATGGCTGAAAATGTTCAATTTCATTTGAATTAAGGAAGCTGAGCATTACTGTAGCAACTTAAGAAAAACCCTCTTGACTTCCTGGAAACTGAAAGAATTTTTTTTTTTTTCTGAAGAAGTAGTTGTCTCTGACATCACTGAACTGTGCTGCGAGTTTGCAAGTGGTTGGTTTGGGTAGCAGAGGAAGCAGCTCCTTCACCGTGATAAGCAGGCAGTGCGATGTATGTGCCTGGTTATTCTCCCTTTTGATTCAAATTTCACTAAGAAATTATTTTGCAGAGAGATAATGCTTATTTTGCTTTCCAGAGCCAGACACATGCTGTTTCATAAGGATACGCCTGATTTCCAGAAATAACCATGTTTTTGTGGCTTAAAGTCTTAGCACTTGCATTTGTCTTTCTGGACCAGGATGCTTTTGTCAAAGGTAGGTGGCACTTGATATTTCATTCTCTAATTTTGAACCCATAATGTTCTGTGCGGAGTTGAAACAGTTTAAAAGCTTTATAAAAATGGAGAACTAACATCTTTGTTCAGAAACTAGAATCTGACTGTATGTGATGTTGGCAGAACCTAGATCAAGAAGATGACTCATAATGTGCAGGGCTAAAATGTCTTCCGTGTGGTCATGGGTGAGCGCTGCATGAACTACTACTTTAAAAAGAAATTCAGTTGCATTTGAAAAAAAATATATTTAGATCTCTTACATGAACCTATTTAATGCAATCTTTCTGTTTGGTTTCATCTCACAAGGCAGCGCTTCTGTTTTCTGTGCTTAAAAACTTTAAGAGAAAAAAATCCCATCCGTTTAAGCCACTCCCTGATCTGATTCTGCGTACAGTTCCTCAAATTTTATTTTTTTACTGCTGTGAGGCTGGGAAGAAAAATGAGACGCTGTAGGCTTCTTGCTACTGTTGGAAAATTACATTTATAAATTATTTATAAAACTATAACTAAGTTTTTATAAACTGCTGCTTCCAAATGCCTTCAGAATTTTCAATAGCCTATAACTCCTCACTCAAGGCAGGTGAATTTAAGTAACTTGACTTGTTTTTGCTTTTAAAAAAGGAAGTTGTAGCTGGAGAGGTTGAGGTCTCAGAACATACTAGATGTGTAAGAGTTGAGATGGCGAGGAGCAATACAGTCCTTTAGTACTGGGCTAACAATTTATTTGAGAGTAAGTGTTTGGTGGATCTGTATCTGAAGATTTTCTTGAAAAGAACATACAGCATCAGATATCTACGTCTCTGTCTTCAGTTTAGGTAGTTAATACAATTTGGCTCAGTTTATGGCCAATACAAAGTCTTTTTGATTAGGCAATGGTCAGGTAACATTCATCCTACAAGTGCTCTTAACTTAAGTGCTCTGAAATGGTAACCAACTACGTGCAGGGTCAAAACTGCACCTCTTTTTTGTTAAATTTACTTGTTTCTATCCTCAGTTTATTGTAGTAACTCCAGATTTACAGTGATGTAAGTAAGAAAACGATCTGCCTTGAGCTGATAACCAGCTGAAAGAGCGTGTGAAGTCTGGACATCAGTTCCATGTCCTTCAAAGCCTCTCGAGACAGACATCAGCCAGGGCAGCTGGCTCGGTGTTGTGGGCAAGCAAGTGAATGCTGTGCTGTGAAGGAAAAAAGCAAATCTCCCTCCCTCCCTTTTTCTCCGCCTTTGTTCTTCATGTGCTGCCCCACTTTTCATTCCGCAGGCCTTTTTCTCTGGCTCCCCACGGCCGCCTGCTTTCGGAAGGCTGGGATGAGCCGGCTCGTGCCGCCACCGGCACAGCCGGTGCACGCGGCAGCTAACGCAGAGGGCTGGGAGGCAGAAAGCGGGGCAGCAGGCCTGTATTTCAAACAAGACTTATTATTTTCTCCATCTGTAGACGGTAGCCCGCCTTGATCCAGTTCCTCACTACGTGTCGGTGCTGCGCAGAAAAGCCTCAGAGAAATGTGATGATTTAACCCTTCTCTGGACCCCTTAAAGCCATTTGCAGGCCCATTCTGCAGGATGCAACGTGGTGACCATGTTGGCACCCGGTCACTGAGGTGCCTGGTTAGCTGAGACTTCTGCACCACAGCTCCACAGCCATGACCCGTCCGTGTAACTTCCCCCATGGGCTGAATTCTGGCTTTCAGGACCTCTCTCTCTACTTAAAACAACGGGGAAGGACGGGAGCGGAAGGCTCCTGCAGATCAGCTTTCCCATAAGGGTGACAGGAAGGTTGTACTTGGTCTTTGCTCTGCAGACTGCTCTGCAGCAGCTCTGAACTCGCTGCTCAGCCTCTCAGGGAGGAGTTTGGTGCTGGCGGGGCCAAATTAGGAGAAGTGTGTGGCAGGCTTTGGCTTTAGGGCAGGGCAGCGCTGCGTGTGCTTTGGGATTTGTTTTGGTGCTATGGTTAGTGCCTGAGAGCCTAATCACTCAGTGATTTTGAAGACTCAACAAGATAGCTTTAAAGTTTTTGGATTTTCACTACATCTTATAAAGCATCCCAAATTCCTTGCACTATCCAAACCACTTTTGAGAACCTCAAACTGTACTTGAAAAACGTTTTTCTTAGGTATTCCTATACCTAGAACCTGCACAGAGGCCTCTCCATTATCTAAATCCCCCAAATAAAACACATATAGGACTGCTTATACTGGGAATAAGCAGTGAGTAATGGTATTTGTGGATGAATGGATACCTACGTTCCCATAAACAACAAAGATTTCATTTGAAAGTGGATGGGGCTGTACGCAAAGAACCAAATCCTGGAGCTGGATCTGCCATTGTAAACATCTTCACTGCTGAAATATCCCATTAAACACCTCAGTGCTTGTGCAGTATTGGTTAGTCTTTCATCTCCACCTAGGTGGAGTAGCTATTTTTTTTTTAATCTTTCGTTGTCAGGAATGTGCATTTGAAATCTTAAGTGCAAGGCTGATACCCTAATGCCTTCTATTATCTAGACTGATTTCCTGATTGAAAAGCTAGCGCTAACCCAACTGATGCAGCGCATCACACAACTTTGTAAAGTGCAACTTTGCTCTTGTTAAAAAGAAAGAGAAAAAAATCTTGCAGGATTTGTGGCACTCTTTTTTTCCACTAGCCCATCAATTCAGGCTGCTCCTCCCCCTCCACAGAAGTATTACCAATTTAGTTGCTTTCAAAAGACTTTACCCACTGCAGAGCAACTTCCTTTATTTCAGGAAACTTAAATAATTACTTGATAGTTTCGTGTGCTACTTTATTTTCCAAGTGTATGTGCAGAATTTGAGTAGACACACGCAGATCTGCAGCCCTGGAGTCTGCATGCTCAGGAATTATGGATAATTCCCCTGGGAAAGGCTCATGGTCTCACTGACTGCATGGGTTCTGGGCTAGAATTAGCTACAGGCTTGGACCAAATGCATATTTTTCTTTACCTGTTCACCTAGAGCTAAACAAACAGAGAATGAATGTGTGGTTGGATTGCTGCTATGGTGTATTTATGGATATATAGATAGAGGTATGTATTTATTGATACATGTAGAATAGGAAAGAGACGTTGGTTCAAGACTAATGGATCCTGCATAGAAAGGATGGTTGTTGGTCACATTAGCAAGTTGACATATGGAGAACATTTTACTGGTATCAACCTAAAGCCAAAATACTCCATGGAGAGCTTAGTTGAAAGGAAACTCCTGCTCTCAGTGGCATGCACAACTGCTTCCTTTACTTTTGCCTTTTCTTTGGTAATCTTAGGTTAATATATTTACGTTCTGAAGAACAAATGAGCAGCGAGTGGAATAGAAACAGCACAGATCTCTAACGAAATAAGGCAGAAAAGGTGGGTGGAGGAATCCCTAGCGAAACCCCGTTCCCATTCTTGGTCTCGCTGTAAAGGCTGACATTCCCAGGCACATGTGTGACCTCCAGGGAGGCCGAGCAGGTGCTTGAAATTCCTGAGGAGGCCAAACTCGGCCTCCGCGCTGTAGGTAGAAGGCTCAGGTGACACATGGAGTGGGATGGCTGGTTCCTCCTGCCCTTTCACGGATGCTGCCTGCGTGTCCGGCTGCCTGTCCCGGCCACGGACCAGCCTGCCCACCAGCCCCACTCGCTGCCCTTGCTGCAGCCTTCAAGCATTTCAGCCGTTTCCAGGCTTCCTCCTCCTCCAGGCAGAGCAGTTAGGGGCGTTTGGCGCCAGGATTTTAGGAGCTAGCGTGAGCACTTCAGTGCCAGCTCGTGCTGGTGCTGTCTGCAGCGCTGAGCAGGCAGCGGCCGCCTCGCTTTGCTTTACTGCTGCTGCTTGCAGCACTGCTCTCAGCCATCCCCCCGCGCCGCTGCCTGCGCGCTTCGCTTTCTCTTCTCCAGGTTCAAAGGCCTCTCCGTGGTCTGTCTGTTCTTCATTGGAGATCCCACCAGCCCGTCTGGAACCGTCTGCTGCAGAGGCAGCTTTTGTTGTGCCTGAGCGGGTATTTTCTGTTGCCGTTGCAGAAACGTGGGCTCTGCGGAGCGATATTTTTAATTGCCTTTTGAAATACATTTCTCTCCCCGACGAATGGTGAAGTGAGACAAAAAGAAAAATAATCAAGCTAGCCGTCCTGCCAGCAGTGGGAAGCCACATGGAGAAGCTTTCATACGAGCAAACAGCAGTTCCTTAAATGAATCGTAAGCTCCTGAAAGACTTTGGGATTAGGGCCTGTACTACAATGCAGATCCAGTATGGAGCTGCACAGCTAGTATAAGCCTTTCCAGGTAATCGTATGCGTGCTGCAAAAGTCCTCTGCTGACTATGGCTATGAGTAGAATATTTTAAATGTTACCTGGTCCTGAACTCTTTCATTTCTCTAGTTGTCGATTTTGCCATCTGTTAAGTTGAAGGTAGTTATACTGACTGCATTGTAACATGCAGAGCCATAACTCCTTAAATATTTTAAAAGCTGAGTGGTGTTAGTGGAAAATTACTGCAAATTATTCTGAAGAGATTGCTTACATATTAGAGATCTCTGAATAGTGTGTTTGTGCAAAGAATGAAAGCAGTGGAACGTGACTCGTGCACACGTTTGCAGCCTGGTCTCACTCAGAGGTGGGCAATGGGGAGCTGTTACTTTCTGTTGAGTAAGAACAACCCAGATGAGACTGCTGCTGAGCTGCACTTGAGCAAATCCAAAACAGGACGCCCAGTGAATTAGTTTTTTTTCAGACATTTGGTGGTAACATTGATGAACTCGAGTCAGTTGTATTGGAGAACTGCAGCACGAGCCAAGTCCTTTAAAGTCCTGTGCACTGTTGGCCAATGCTGCTGGTGTCTGTTGTAAGCAGAGCCGCAGTTCCCCTTCCTGGCAGCCCGTGCGTGTGAGCTCGGGCACTTTGCACCTGCGAGTGCAGGGGCAGAGGTTAGGGTGCGTGAGGCTCTCCAGCGCTTCTGCGAAAGGACTTGACCTTGTTTGCAGTTTCCTCAGTGCTTCTGTGCTCGGCTGTGCTGGCCCCGCAGAGCTGAAAGGCTTTTCTACATCCTCCGCACCTGCAGCCTGGTGCTTTCATCTGGAGCACGAACCGTGCCTGAGATCTAAGGGCAAGGTGTGGAGCAGCAGCGAGAACGGGGCCTCGTGCAGCACGTCTGGTTTTGGTGTCCTGGCCTGCTGGCCGTGTGCCGTGGAAAGAGGAGTTCCCCAGGGCTGTGCCACGCACTGCCAGATTGGCCCTTAGCACTGTGTTCAAGTTGGCCTGTTTGGCTATGAGGATTTTGAGGTGGTAACGCAGGAAAGTCCTAATATGCAGTAGGATAGTGTTGGTAGGGGCCTGCTGACACAGGGAAAGCTGATCTGCAAGCGCAGTGTCCTAAATCCAGTGAAAATCAGAGCAATCGGGATAAAAGATCCCACAGAAATTCTGCCTTTTGAGAGTCGTTATGAAGTTATTATCAAGTTACTATGAATGATAACAAACAAGCCAGGGCCACGACTGTCTCACGACGATGATTAATGCTGGTCTTGAGGGCCTGCTCCGTTACGTGCACCTTGGCACCATCCTGAATAACCAGAGAAGCCTTTGGAGCAGCAGCTGCCTTCAGATTTTGGGCTGATATCAGGAAGAAAACCCTTTACATGGTGGAAATGCTTTGGCTTCAGAGATGGGTGTCACTTGGGTGTCACCTCTGGGGTGACGTCAGTGGAAAGTCTGCGAAGGAGGCAGAGCCTTGAGGCCCTCGGGGCTCTCACAAGATTTATTTGAGCCTTGTGGTTTTTCACTGTGGTTTGCTGAATTTTCTTTGGCTTTATATTAAAACAGGAAAAAAAAAATCCTCAGTTTCTACTCACGATAAAGGACTTGAGAGTATTTCAACCCTAAGTGCCATGTTCCTGCTGGCTGCCCCAGGAAAGCCGTTTGTAGGAAATACCCCAGTTTTGACTAAACGCTCCAGAAACTTGGGAACCACTTGTTTTCACAAGGAGGTGAGGAGAAAACCTCCACGGTTTGGTCCCTGACACACTGTGGAAAATCTGGGTGTCCAGCAGCAAATTAGCCTCTCCCGGAGGAGAGTGGAGTGAAGTCAGTGGAGTGAAGGGTGTTCGCTGCCAGCAGCACATGGTTGTTGTTCAGGTGTTGGTGCCACGGGCCCGGTCCTGGTCGGCTGTCACTGCTGTGCTGGGCGCACTGAGGACATCCCTGCACGTGGCCTCGGCTCTGGACAGCACAGGGACTTCTCCGAAAGGCTTGGGAGAGACGAGCAAAGTTAGGTGGGGGAACCAGCAACAGCCGCGCGTGTGTCCAGCCAAACTCTGTTTCCCTTTTATAGTATTTCCTTTTCTGAGCACTTTAGCTGTTACAAAACTCCTAAAGGGAAAATGCTGATGCCTGTCCAAACCTCCTCTCGTATTATATAAAAATAATAATTTAAAGAATTCGGGTCACGTATGGAGGTGTTGTATTTACTTGCAGTAATTATTTGCTCCAGTTGTTTTGTCTTAAATATATCGTGTTCTCTCAGCAGTGAGTGATACAGTAAGCAAACAAGAGAACGTGTAGAGGATGTTGCACGCAGGCCCACGCTCCCTCCTTCCCTTGCAGGGAGGGCGTATAACCTCATGCCTCTGATCCCCGATTTTTGTGAGAGAAACTCTCTCTACGTGAAGCTACAGCATGTGAATAGCATCTACCTGGGAGGGGGACTGTGTTCTACTCTGTTCAATTCAGAAACTTCTACATTATGTTCAGCATTCTCATATGTGAACCTTCATGAATAATAAGAACAATAATAAATTCTGACTTGTCATTAGCCCAACAGGTTTATTTAGACAGAGAAAGAAAATCAAACTGCAATTCCTTTGTCTTAAAAAAAAAAAAAAAAGAGGAATAAGAAAGAAATAAAAAACTTTCGTTCAAGGTGCAAAAGATGGCACCACATTTCCTGGATATCAGATGGTGAGTAGAGGCAAGCTTTGGGAATTGCCTGCAGTTCATTCAAGTGTCACCTGGATCCTCATTACAGTATTGATACTTTTCAATATTTATTGAACTCTACAGATAAATTGGTTGTGATTCATTTACTCAGTTGGACTTCATTTACTCATCGGGACCTTCAGGTTCTAGACGGTTGCAAGTTTGAGTGGAAAAGATTTTGCTTCAAAATGTTAAGAGTCTGAAAGGCTGCGTTGGCTACTAAAATATTTATTGGAAGATATGGCTGAGTAGGAACTGGAATGAAACTGGTGTCTAAGAACTGTTTACAAAGAGCACCTTTCTCTAAATCTCATCTTTCTGTTACATAAGTTTGTCTTTGTGTTGATGGGCAATATATATAGGCAGCAGGAAACAAGTATAACCCTACGGTCTTTTTTTTTAAAAAAAGCTTCAGGTCTTTGAGTTAGTCTTTGAGAAGTGTTGCACTGATTGATAAAAGATCAAAGATAAAAGTCCCTGAGTTTCACCCCTCCTCTGCTGTCAGCAAATACCTGCAAAACTGATTGATGGAAATGTTCTACATCTGACAGCACTTAAGATACCTTCCTTCACCCATAGATGCAGATCTGAGCAACAGATAAACACATTCCAGTCCAGCACCGTGGTGCCCCTTTCAGAGAGTTTCTATTTTTCTTGTTTTTGAAGGTGGAGGATGTTTTTAAAGCTAAGAAATCTCACGTACAGAAGGACATGAAGATTGCAAGTTAAGCATTCGCAGTGTGGAGGAAAGCAAGCTGGGCAGTACAGTTCTTACTGGCAGGTTCATGTACAGTGTTTCAACACAGGATTCTTTCCCCAGCATGCAGAATGAAAATACAATCAGTATGTTATTTTATCAGTGTTTTCAATGCAGAATTCCAGCTTATTTACAGAATACTATTCCAAGCTTTCTCCGCAGCTGCAAATGTTTCCTCTTAAGTTATTTGATGATGGTGCTCATCTTCTGCACCCAGGTGCCCCCCACATACACAATTTCGTATTTGTCAGGACAAAGTGATCCGAAGAGGGAATCAGGCTGCCAATTCAGAAAGCTTCTTCTGAGACCTAGGAAGATCTATTTAGAGGGCCTCTTACTTCAGTTCTTTTGCAGTTTTGAAAGCTCATGGTGCTTGCAAGTCAGGTTAGTATCAGAGCTCAGATTTTTAGAAAATTGAGGTAAGTAGCTTTGCTAGCAACACACAGGAATTCTGTGAGAAGAGCTGGAATATGATCAATAGGATCACGTTACCTAAACTAGCATTTCACTCCTTAGCCATAAGATCTCCTTTCTTTTGTGGTGCTCGTGTAGATGATTAGGTGAAAGTGTCTCCACTGCAGATCCCGGGTAGTTCTCAGTTTGTCCATCTTGTGATGGGCAAAAAGAGCAGGATGTGACCAGAGAATGGAAGATATTATCTCAGGGAATATTTGTTGGCATTGGGAAGGGAAAAAGAGCTACGACTTTGCTCTGTCAGTCTGATGGACCTTTGCCAGCTCCTGAATGATTGTCTTTGCTACCCCAACAATGTCTTTGTGTATAGAAGCGAATTATAAAACATTAATCAGATGTGAAAATCATGAGCACCTGTAACCTTCTGTGTCATTCTGTGTTGAAGTTCTTCTGGTGATGTTATGAACTTAGGTTCTTCAAACATCTACAGATAGAGTTTCTTGCACTGGTGTAACACCCAGGCTACTACATTCTTGCACTCTGA
>JAVCKT010096982.1:0-12270 GCA_032273925.1 Rhynchotus rufescens | reverse complement strand
TAATCACTGTAGAACTCACACTTTCAGAATAACAATACTTTGTTAAAATGCTCACTATGAGAAATTTACTGTGGATCAAAAAAAAAAAAAGAATGTTTTATGATCCCTTCTCTTTATTAAAACACAAAGAAAATATAATAATTTTTAATTCCATATGTACATTTATTTGGACAGGAAGATACCTGATAAAGTGTGCTTTTCAGTAATTTTAAAATGAAAATTTTATACTTCAGTACTGATGTAACTTTTTTGTACCATTGCTATGTGCAAGCTGAACCAATCTTACACTTTTACAATATTTTGTAAATATTGCCTTAATAAAAATAATTCAAAACCACATTTGTTGTTAGAAAATGTCTTTAGGAGGAGGAAAAATTGCTTCTCTATCTTTATGAAGCTTGAACTTTGTACAAATTTTTGCTTTCTATTCGTGCTGCTGCAAAATGTATTTCATCATGCCAAACACAGCTGTAGATGGAACTAATTCTGAATTCCCCAGAACCAGGAAGGAGGTTTGTCAGATTACTGAGCTTGAAGTCCAGCTGGAAGACCCAAGGTAGGTATTTGTGGTTTGGACTGTTTCTTCTATGTGGTGATGTTTCCTCCCTCCTCTTTAAGGATATGCATTTTCTATCTATTAAAAGTAACTTAATGTAGGCATATACATACAGCAGCAAGTTGCAGAATTAGTGTTGTCCCTAAAGGTTTTGTGATTACTCAACCACGTCCTTGGCCATTCTCAGTGAGCTGCTCGTCTCTCAGAATGGAAAGCTGCAGCATAACCCCCATGCAATGCATCAGGCAGGGCACCACAGCACACATTAAAGACTGAAAGGAAAATCTGATATGGAGATAGATACCTTACTTATCAACATATCTAAGTATCATGTATTGATACTAATATCCAAGAGGACTTGTTTTTTCCAGTCTGTCTGAGGTCAAAAGTCCTCTGCAGATGTGGAAGAGCTGGACCAAGGCTGGGAAATAATTACATTATTGTAGATACTGGAGCAAGATACTTGATACTGTATAGTTCTAAGGGACCAGGCAGTGAGTTATCTATGTCTGTAATTGGTGTCATAGGAAAGCGAGAGGTCAAATCCTTTTCTTTTAACTGATAAAAAGTGAAATTGGGTGTAAGATATTCACACATGAATTTTTATATATGCCAGAATGACCCCTACTGCTGATGGAAAGAGACTTGTTAAATAACCCAGGAGCACAAACAACTTCTGATCAAAATAATGTTTGAGTGCGTATTCAAAAAATAATATTTGGGAAACAGATATAGATGTTGCAGTAATTATCAGAGATGAAAAAGCCTGAGGATAAGGCAAAGCAAATGGAAGCCACCTCCTTGAACACCATGAGCACAGTGAACCCTTTATTCTGGGCAACTGAGAAGCCTGGGAAAGTGGAATCAGCATAACCAGTAAGAGTGGAATTAAAACCAGGGGTAACATCAGTGAGACAAAGGCAATATCCAAGGCAAAGTTGGAAGCCTGCATCAGACTAGAACTGATAATTAGTAAATTTTAAAAATAAAAACTACTGTGAGAATGTCAGAATATAAAACTCTGATTTTACCTGTCAAAAAGTCACAGGAATATCACTTGGTACTAGATCTAAGCGCTCTCAGTGATTGATGTGGCAGTGAACCCTTACACTCTGTTAGCAACAAAAGCTGAGCCAGAAATCTATTTCACAGTATTGGATTTAAAAGACGCTTTCATTTGTATCCCCCGAGAAGAACAAAGCCAGAAGCTGTTTGCTTTTGTACAGGAAAGCCCCACAATAGGAGGCAAAACACAACGGTGTTGAACTGTGCCCTCAAGGATTTGAGAATAACCCACTCTTTTTGGCAACGTATTGGCAAAATAACCAGAGCAGTGGCAAGGTAAGAAACCTAATATTATCTGGTTGCAGTTGTTAGGTGACATCTCACTGGGGGCTGACATAGTTGAGGAATGTAAAGAGGTCCCCATTAGTTAGCATTAGGAAGGAACATTATTAGGAGCATCAGAAAGGAAGGCACAACTTGGGCAGAAAAATGTGATCTACCTGGGATATGAAATATATCAGGGAGGAAAAAAGCTGGGAACAGAAAGAAAGGGGGCAGTATGTCAAATATGCCCCACCTCCAGCCAAAGAAAGAACTTTGCAAGTGTTTTTATGGAAGTCCAGATGGAGTCGCCTGTGTCAAGTTTGGGCTCCTCCCACCGCCAAGATGCCTGACAGGCTGGCGGAGCCCAGCACAAGGCCACAGAGGTGCCCAGGTGCTGCAGAATGGGAGGTGGAAGGATCTGGGCTCGTTCAGCTTCCCCAGGAGACATCTTCCTTTCAGATGAGCCTTCCGTTGCACCTCTGTGTGTTGCATTTAATGGTGTCACAGCTACAGAGGATGGTGGAAATACGGTGCCTTCATGGTGGAGTTACCAGTGCTGTGAGTACTGCCTGTCTGGTCACTGCTCCTCTTTGATGGGCTGGGGAAGACCAGAGGCAGCGGTAATTCAAAAGGAAGTAGAAAATCAGTAAGAGGAATTGACAGTCTCACAAGCACATCCACAGGTACCTTAAGGGTGTCAGTTGTCATTAAAGACATCAACAATCTACGCGTTCCTTTTCCTTCTGCCACATGGCAAATTGCTTTTAAATTAAAATGCATTAAACTTTTTGCTTCTGGTTAATAAGACCAAAAGGGTGCAAAATAATTATTTTCTTTACTGTGCCTCGTCATACAACACTGAGAGCGACATGAGCATTATGTTGCTGGTTGCAGTTCTGTGCTGGTTGCACGTGCGTGTGGAGATGCACGCACACGTGCACAGCACGGCGCTCGCACAACTGCTCCCGCTCGCAGGCTTTATCTTTGCCTGGTCTCTGGCACTGCTACCTGTATTACTGCAAGTGGCTCTGTGAGAGCTGGGAATTTATAAAGCTTCATTGAGACTTGTGTGTGTACACATTAGGTTAATTTATAGTCTTGGGAAGGAAACCTTAAATGTGCATGACTGGTAAGTGTATACAGTTCTTTTCTGAATAGATGCCTCTTTTGGAACAAAACCTTTGTGCTTAGCAAGTGGGGAGAATTTTTGCATGGGGAATAGGGTCCTTTTCATGAAGCCCATCCTTTGCTTCAGTGTTTATTTTTGTGAGATCATGGCTGTAAAGCCCGAAAACCCTGATCTAACACCTCTCCAGTGTCTTCTTGGCCCTGGTTGATCAGACTGATGGTGTGGCAAAGTCTAATAACTGAGCTGGAAAGTTTCACAGAGCACCCGTCCTGGGCCTCCTTCTGATGCCCGATTGTGTGTGTCTGCGCAGCGGCAGCCCTGCTTGGAGCAGATCGATACGTAGGGACATCTATCCTGGAGGCAGCTCTGCCCATGTCCTGAGCCTTGTGCTGTGGGCAAGGACAAGGCGCCAAGGCTGGCTGCTCTTGCTTGGTGACCTCTTGGCAGCCTCCCCTGTAGCTACAGCAGTGCATGAGCACCCGTTGGGGTCTGCTGCACACTGGTCAAGTGGGGCACATGGTGCAAATGCTGAACGACTGCGCTCAGCCTCGCGCTCCTTTAAGGTACACAGAGAGAGCGGGGCACTGAGAGCACCTTAATAGTAAAAAGGCTCTGTGGCCTAAATGTCGTTCCATTCCCAGACAACCTTTCCAAGACCCATGGGTTCTATCAGGAATGTTGTTGCCAGACGGACTAGGAAGTCATCGTCCCCCTGTATTCAGAGCTGGTGAGGCTGCACCTTCAATATTGTGTTCAGTTTTGGGCCCTTCACTACAAGAAAGACACTGAGGTGCTGGGTTGTGTCCGGACAAGGGCATGAAGCTGGTGAAGAGGCTGCAGTCCAGACCTTACGAGAAGGGGCTGAGGGAGCTGAGGTTGTCTGGAGAAGAGGAGGCTCAGGGGAGACCTTATTGCTCTCTACAGCAGCCTGTAGTGAGGGTGTAGTAAGGCAGGGATCAATCTCTTCTCTAAAATAACTACCAACAGAGGAAGAGAAAATGGCCTCAATTTACACCAGGGGAGATTCAGGTTAGATGTTACAAAAGCAATTTTTATTAATGTTCTTTTTTTCTACCGTACTGCCCAAGGAAGGGATGGAGTCACAATGCCTATCACAGTCAAAAAAAATGTGTACATTAAGGACTTACTTAGGAACATGACGTAACAGATATGTTATTGAGGGGCTTAGGGTTGAACTTGATCATCTTGATAGACTTTTCCAACCATCAAGATTCTATGATTCTAAACATGGTGTTGAACCCACAGCGGTTGATCTTCCTCCAGGAAGGCTGGCATGGGGAACTATCACTGCGCTGGGATTTCTGCCAGCAGAAGGCCAGGACCCATCATGGCCTCCAGTCAGGCCCAACTCCTTGAAGCTGCTTCACTTCCCCATAAGAAAGTGGTGCTCAGTGGAGCTGAAAAAGAAGAGCGACATTCCAGAGGTGGGAAGGCGTCAGCCCTCCTGGCATGTGGGTGCTCTTCTGCCATTCAGTGGCAGAGATGATGATTCATGTGAGGAAAGAGCTCCTTCTTCCAGGCCCGCACCACAGTACTGGTCCTTTTTCCACCTACATGCAACCCGTGACACTGGACACCCTGAAAGATGCAAGGTAATCCTGAAAATGGAACCAGTGGCACTCAGGGGAACCCAAAGGAGGAAACTTAGAAGAAAGAACTATGGGATAAAATCTTGATGAACAATTCCATCAGGTTCTAGGCAAGGGATAACATAGAACCAATGGGAGTCGATTCTCAGAAGGATTCCCCTGAAGAAACAGAGGTGGCTCCACGTGTGACTGAGGATGAGCCTATGGAGGTGGATAAATCACCCGTGAAGGTGGCCTGCACAAAGCCCCCAGTGCCTGGGAAGAGGGACTGCGTGGCAGAACATCATCTATGGGCACAGAGTGCAGCAAACGCTTACCTTGCTCTACCAGAGCCCCCATAGCCACCTTCCTTAAAACATGAGGATGAAGGGACTATAAAAAGTCATCTGCAGGGTGTGCACCATGACCAGCCAACCACCATGGGCCAAGAAAGGAAATATTTCCTGACTTTCAAGTGATGTGCAAAGGAAAAGATTTCAGGAAAGCCTCCTCCATGAGCTACATGTTGTCTGGTGGTGTTCCATACAGTCCTGAAAATCATACTGGTGCCTGCTCCCAGGGGAACCCAAAGGAGGAGACTGAGAAGGAAGCATTTGCTGGAAAAGATTTTCAGGGTCGAGGATTCCATCAGACAGAGGACAAGGAATGATGCAGAACCGATGGAAGTGGAACCTCCTCCAGAAGATTCTGCCGAGGACATGGAGGTGGATCCACCAGTGTCTCAGGAAGAGCCGATGGACATGGATCCACCTCCAGCGAAGGTGGCCTGCGTGCAGCCCCCAGGACCTGGGATGGCCTGCCGAAAAAGATCATGGCAGAGCTGTCCCAGGAGAGTCTGGGGACCGTATGGCCACCGCGCTGCGCCCGGCCACCAGTCCCTCGTCGCAACATCTTCATGAGGGACTGCGTGGCAGAACAATATCTGAGGGTGCAGCGTGCAGCCCACAGTTTTCTCGCCCTTTCTTCCTGCTGCTTCACAGAACAGGAAGATGAAAGGGCTGTAGAAAAAGCCATCTGCAGGGTGTGCACCAAGATCACCAATCACCGTAGGTTAATAAATAAATGAATTCCTGACTTTCAAGTGTTGTTCAAGCCCTTCTTTTCCTGCCCGACACGCCCTGGGGCCTGAAGACATGGCCTGTATTCTGCCCTGAGCCCCAAGGGAAAGGCAACGAGAGGGGCTGGCTGCGACATCGGGAGAGTGCTGGAAGGCTGCCACGGACCCTGGCAGTGCAGAGGTAGGGTTTTGGTTGGTGGTCAAGACCTGTACATGTTTTTGTACACTTTAGGCTGATTCATAGTTTTGGGAAAGGAAGGCCTTAAAATGTGCATGATTGATAAGATTATGTAAGTCTTTCTGGACAGGTGCCTCTTCTGGAAGGAACCCTTTGTGCCTAGAAACTGGTGAAAATATTTGCATGGGGAATAGTGTCCTTTTCATGAAGCCCATCCTTCTGTTTCGGTGTTTGTTTTTGTAAGATCATGGCTGTAAAGCCCCAAGAACCTTATCTTACACATCTTCAGTGTCTTCTTTGCACTAGCTGATTATCAATGGGACTGATGGTTTGGCAAAGTCTAATAACTGAGCTGGAAAGCTTCACAAACCACCCGTCCCGGGTCTCCTTCTGATGCCTGGTTCTGTGTGTCTGCGCACGGACACAGCTCTCTGCTCCACACAGCTTGGAGCAGCTCTGTGTGTGGGGACATCTGTTCTGGAGGCAGCTCCCAGAGGAACCTGCTCCCAGAGGTGCCCAGAGGAGGAACAACATGTTGGACGATCATGAGGATGGAGGATGGAGGATTCACAAGGAGTGATACAGAGCTGATGGAAGCTGACCCTCCTGACAATTCCCCTGAGGATATGGAGGTGGATCCACACTCATCATCCTCAGGAAGAACCAATGGAAGTCGATCCACCACCAGCGACGGTGGCCTGCATGTGGCCCCTGGCCTGCCGAAAAAGATCACGGCAGAGTCATTGCAGGAGTGGCCATATGGCCACAAGCTGCACCCAGCCACCAGACCCTCATCAGAGGATCCACATGAGGGACTGTGTGGAAGAATGTCTATGGGCATAGTGCACAGCCATCAGTTGTGTGTGTCTGTGTGTGGGCAGAGTTGCTTGCAGACGGTCTGTTTGGGTACATCTATCCTGGAGGCAGCTCTCCCCGTGTCCTGAGCCTTGTGCCACAGGCAGGGACAAGGGTGCCAAGCAAGCTGCTCAGTTGTTTGCCTGTTGCCAGCCTCCTCTGTAGCTACTGCAGTGTACAACACCCATCAGGATAAGTCTGTGGAAAACTGGTCAAGAGTTGCACATGGGACCTGGATGGTCCCTACATCCATGAGGGACCTGGATGATGGGACAGTGTCCCCTCAGCAAGTGTGGTGACGATATCAAATGGGGAGGAGTAGCTGATACCCCAGAGGGCTCCGCTGCCATCCAGAGGGATGCGGATAGAGTGGACAATGGACAACTGGGTGGGGAAAACTACCAGGAAAGCCTGAGAGAGCTGGACCTGTTCAACCTGTAGAAGGCTGAAAGGGGATCTGATCAGTATATAAATACCTTAAGAGAGGGGTGAAGAGGAGGGGGCCGGACTCTTTTCAGTGGTGGCCAGCGACAGCATAAGAGGAAACGGCCACAAATTGAAACACTACAAGCTCCACAGGAACTTAAGGAAAATTTTATTAACAGGGAGGGTGACAGAGCACTGGAACACGCTGCCCAGAGAGGTTGTGGAATCTCTTCTGGAGATCTTCAAAGCCCCCTTGGATGCACTCCTGTGCCACATGCTCTAGGTGACCCTGCATATGCAAGGAGGTTGGACTAGGTAACCTCCAGAAAGTCCTTTCCAACCTTAATGCATCTGTGATTCTACGATTGTTCAAATGCTGAACAATTGTGCTCAGCTTCGCGGAAGCATGCAGAACAGGACCTTTAAGGTATTGGTGCACTGATTGTGCCTGATTGATAGCAAGAAGGCTCAGTGGCTCAAATGTCAATTCTTGTTCCAGACAGCCATTCTAGGAGCTCTGCCACCTCTTCATGCCCTGGCATGCGGAGATGTGGTCTGTCTTATGTCCTGAGTCCCAAAGAAGTGACAAGAGAGCCTGAGAGTGATGAGGAAGTTTGGCAGAAGTTCGCCAGGGTCACTGGGGCATACAGGTGGTTCTTTTCAGTCGGTATTTAACAGGATGAAGGGTGGTATTTTCTGCCTGTCACAGCTGCCTAAGGGGTGGCTGAAAATGGAGTCACGCCCTCCTTGGAGGGGCACAAACAGCAACAATGTCAATAGATGAGAGTTTTCGCTGCTGTTTCACATATGCACCATTTAGTTCACCGAAGACGGCAGGGACTGCAAAAGTAAAGTTCTTTGTATTTAGGATCTGGCCTGTGCAGATTATGCCTATGTCTGACAATCAGACACAGGGCAGCTTATCAGCCAAAAATTGACTCAGATTGGAAGGATTTCATGCAGATGATGTATTCTTAAGATGTAGACAAATGTACATGGGACTCTCTGGCCAGTCTTGGGGAGAATCCTGTGCTGCACAGTGCTATCTCCTGCCACACAAAGGCAATTTTCAAGCCTCTAGCGTGTCCTGCAGACATTCCCTAGACTTTTCTGTCAGTTGTACTTTCTCAGGGATGGAATCTGGTAAAGAGCATCTTTTACAACTGATGTCTTCTCTGATCTCATGTTCAACAGGTGCCCTGGACAGGGCAACCTCTGATTGTATCAGCTATACTTAAAGAACAGTAATGCCAACTGGCTGTACAGTATGACATGCCTTCATATTTAGAGTCATATTTAGAGTCTGCTCTTGTTTTCAAATAAATTTTACTATCTCTAGGTATTTTAGTAAGATAAAAGCAAAGATATGGTGTCTGTAAGGCACACCACAAAGCAGGAGGCAGACTTCCCTGCCTAGCTTTGCATCAGGACTATCAGGACTGCAGGAATCACGGCTAAGCCAAGCAGCACAAGTGAGGAAGGGTATGGGTTGACTTTGGTAAGTATTTGCTGTCATCTCTGTAATGAAGTAGAAAAGAGAAAGGAATGGTTGATAGAGTAGGTTTGACTTCAACCCTAGTATCAGGATATGAAAATATGAGTGGACTGTTTTCTAACAAGCCATCATCATATGGGAAACTTTCCTGGGTTTGTGTGGAGCCCTGGAGAAAGTTTCCTGTATAACACTAAAAAGCCTTGAAGGTTTTGAGAATTTTTATAGAAATGTTTTCCCCTGTCAAAGCCCAAGATGCACCCATGCAATCATCACCAGCTTCCCCGTGCACCTGACAGCAGTGATATGTCAAGCACTCCTTGGCAGGGCAAGGGTGGCACTGGGGTAGTCTATGTCCGCGGGATTTCCCACCCACTTACTACACCCGCTCGGCCCCAGAACACAGGGGATGATGTGAGGGGGTTGAATAAGCCCTCTCTGCTCTGCCCTCCTCCTGTCGCCCTGGGCAGGCCCTGCTTGGCTTCACGCGGGGAGCCGGGCGCACTCCCGCAGCCTCCCACTGCCCCCAGTGCCGCTCCGCAGCCGCGGGGCGATGCGGAGCAGAGCGGAAGCCGCAGGCCGGCCCCAGTGCGGGGCAGAGCCGTCCGCACCCCTGCCCCTCGCCAGGCAGGCACAGGCAGGCGGCCCGCGCAGCCGCGCGCGCCCCCGGCCGGCGACCGTTAGAACCGGACAGCGCCGGCCAGAACCGGTCCGCGCCGGAGCGGGGGGGGGGGGGGGGAGGGGGGCGCCCGCCTCCCGCCGCCTCGGCGCCCTCTGCTGCTCGCCGGGGTGACCTGCTGCCCAGCGCCGCCCTCCCCTACTTCATTTATTTATTTATTTATTTATTTATTTACCCTACCACCCTTAACGTATCCGTGTCCCCTTTGAAAGGTGGCTTTCCCCAGGAACGGCTTCAAGACGGCAGGCTAATAAAATGGAAGTAATAGGAAACAAAACCAAATGAGAAGTCCTTTGGTGAAGACTTACTACATCATTACTCTGCTAGTTGAATGGCCACCAGTTGAGATACTGCAATGCACAATCCTAGTGAGTTTTGTAAGACGCAGGTAATTGAGGAGGAACATTTATAGTGTATTTTTAAAATTTTCTTCCGTGCTGGTCCTTGCCCCCAGGTCTTGTTCTAGAAACATGATCATTAAAAAGCACAGGCTTCTCTTGACCATTTTACTGTTGCTTGGTTGTCTGGCTCATTTACATTGCCCCAAGAATGAGATGATTGAGCGTTTGAGACCTTTTGGGTTTTTCTGCCGCCTCTTCAGATCCAGCCCTTTGTTGTGGGTGAAGTGGAGGACTATGTAGCTGCTTGAAGGGTCGGCTTTTCTGAGCATCTCTTGCCAGCTGGCCGTGCCCCGGCTGCGGCACAAGAGGCACTTGGAGGCTGGTCACACTGAGGTTAAGGGGGGGCGGCTCCTAGGAAGAAAAATTTTGGGCACAGAAATAAGCAGGTGCACCTTGTTTGTTCACTCCAAAGAGGAGCCCTGAAGAGACTCTTCTTATCTATAAAATGTAATGTACGTGCCAGCAAAACTGGCTGAGTGAGCTGAAGAGTAACGGGAGCAGGCTGAGGTGAGGAAGGAGACCACGAAGCGAGTGCTCCCACAGGGGTGGAGCAGCCTGTCTCCTGAAGACACTTCCAGAGCAGTCGGTGGCCAAGACAGGGTGGCTGCTCACCCCAGGAGCCGCAGCCATGGAGCTGCTAAGGACGCACGTAGCGGTGCAAGGGGCAAAAGCAGCGCTGCAGCCAAACACCGGTGACAAAGGGCCGGCTAAAATGGGGTTAAAGCCAGCGAGTATCTGCTGTGTAACCTGGACAGCAAAGGCAGAGGAGGAAAACCTGACTTCTTTTGTTGTTTTTATGGTTAATTTAAGGGGTTAATCTAAGTTACATTAGCTCAAGCTAAAGGCTATGGCAAATCCTGAACATCAAAATTAAGCCAAGGCAGAATTCTAGGCTTCACTTTGCCTTATCCTGGAAAAAAAAAGTTTTAAATGTATTACAGAAATGGCAACATAAATTTCTTCCCTTGTCTCCATCTCTGGAAAAAGACTTTCAAACTCTTCCTAATACAAAATTTTGGATGCATATTATGCATTTACATAATCTGTAAGAATAGTTCAAGAATTATATCAATCCTTTTTATTGGTAATAAAATAGTGTTTCTAAAAATGCACCACATTCTGGTAAGCATATTCTGGCATTAGTTTTTTTTTAGACATTCTGCACATGGTAATTTTATATATAAAAGGACATAACCAAAAAGAAGCAGAATTGTCCTGTTTAGGACAATTATTGAATATGCATTCATACTGTAACTTGAAATTAGAAAATTTTAAAGAAAAACACAAGTCTTCACTTACAGTCTTCATATCATGAAGCATATATGTAATTTCTGTGGTAGACTTCTCCATGTTTAACTTATAAAGATATTCATATTAACAGTTCAGTTTATAGTCCCTGGACTTCCGCTCTTTATTTTATTTTTTTTTAAACACTCTATCCGTTTATTTGTGTAGGTAGGAGGACTATCGAATCACTTCTCAGCTTTTTCTTGGATAAGTAACATTGCTGGATCTACTAACTTACATGGACCTCTTCTCTGGACTTCTACAGCACTTTTATTGAATTTCTTTTGATATTTTAATATTTTTTCTTAACCAGGGACCAAAGACCTGGACTCAATATCCCTGTAAGCCTTACTAACCTTTTCCCTGCCTTTAGCCTCCCCACCACACCCTGAAAAAAACACACCAAAAATCATAAAACCCTATATTTGATACTCCTCGTTGTCAGACAAATGCCATTCCACACACACTGGCACAGAGGGAATACATCAAAGCATGCTTAAATATACACGGACTCAGTTTAACGCACAGCTACTTCATCCTTTTCCTTGTTGTAAATCTTGCTGATCAAAAACTTAAGTCTAGGAAAAAATCCAAAGGACACTGAACTTTTTAAATTTTGTTTTTAATTTGGTTTTATGCTGAAAATTCTGTTTACAGTAAGCCAGTCACAAAGAAAATGTCCAGTTGGGCAGAACGAGCCGTGATTGTATACTGCATATCAGCTTTTGGAGAGTATCACATCGTTTCCTTTTAATAAGTCATTATATGACTTACAGCATAATTTAAGCTTGTCAGTCACTTATTTGGCTCAGCAGGTTCCTCATACCCGATAGTCCATTTTGACCTATTGGACAACTAACAAGAAAAGACTGCTCTAATTGAGGTATTTCCTTTAAGGAATTACTGGTCACTGGTATTCAGAGGTAATGTTAAATCATATCCCTTTAAATTATAAAAAATGTAAAAAACCAAGTTCATTTAAAAAAAAATTATCATTGGTATTTAATGCAGGTTAATAAAAAATATAAAAACCAAACTTGTAGCATTGAACCCTACGCTTCATTCTGCAGAAGGTTAACAAACATTTCCACCACTGGAACCACAAACTATAACAATCTTTAATGCACTGTTCTTTTTTGCTTTTCAATCCTGAATTACAGTCACTTCAGTGCAAAGTTTGTCTATATACACACACACACACACCATAGGAGCCTTTCAATAGGAAAATTTACAGCAGAAATATGCACCGAGTTCATTATTCTCTATAAGCA
>JAVCKT010096980.1:0-12272 GCA_032273925.1 Rhynchotus rufescens | reverse complement strand
CGGAGCCGCCCGGTGAGTCGGCGGCGGGACGGGACAGGGCGGCGCGGGGCGCGGCGGCCCCCGGCGGGGCCGTGGGGCGCTCGGGGCGCTGCGGGCGGCAGCCCCGGTCCCCGCGCCCCGCGGGGTGGAGGGACGGGCCGGGGGCTGCGGCAGCCCCGCGAGCTCGGCTCTACCCCCGTCGGGAAGCGGCGGGGCCGGGGGCGGCAGCCGGTCCCCAGGAGCGACCCAGTGCCTCCCCTGTGCTCCGGGGCTGCTTGGCTGCCCCTTCAGGCTTGGGGGGCAGGCGGAAGCAGGGAAGTGGCTGCAGAGTGGGAGGCTGGGGCAGACTGAAGGGAGATGGGGCTGGCAGGCGGAGAGACAGAGCCCCCCGGGGTGGAGGCAGTGACGGCCTGGGCAGCAATGGGCTCATTGAGGGAGCACGGCACAGCAGTGGGCTCGTTGAGGGAGCACGGGGTCCTCTGCAGCTCATCCCGACTGGCTGTTGCACTGCCCCTCTGAGCTGCTGCCCCAGCACTGGATGCTGTCGCTGGGCTCTCCGGATGCCTCCTTACACTTGTGCGGGTCCCTTCCAGTCGTGACCTTTCGGGAGATCTGGAACCGCAGTTTCTGCCGGCCTCGGGAGCAGCTCGTGGACGTCATCGCTGAGTTCCCCAACGAGGTGGAGCACCTCTTCAGGCCCTCCTGCGTGGCCCTGCAGCGCTGCGGAGGCTGCTGCGGGGACGAGGGGCTGCTCTGCGTCCCTGTGGAGACGAGCACGGTCAGCATGCAGGTGAGCGCCGGCTCCGCGAGGGACGTGGGCTCCCTGCCAAGGGCTGCGGGATGAAACCCTGCGGCTCTGCATCCTGAGCACGTCTAGCAGCAGGAGAACAGGGCATGGGGGAGCCTGGCTTACTCGGGGCTGCTGGGACTCATCCCAGCTGGAAGGGTCCCTCTGCTCGCTTTGGGGCTCATCCCAAAGGCAGGTGAGGCCTTGGCACCATCAGCCTTGCTCCCTGCCCTGCTCTGTGTGGTCTGTCTTGCCTTTCTTTTGCCTTGCTGGCCCTTCCCTGTGCCGTACAAAGAGCTCTGCTTTGCTGTGGGTGATGGACTCCTGTGTGCTGGCAGTCACCAGCACTTTTGTGACCCCCTTCAGGGTCAAAAGCGAGTTGGAAGGCAGGACTGGAATTTCCTAACAATCTGGAGTTAGGTGGAGTGCGAGCCTGGAATAAACAGGAGGCAATTTCCCAAGCTCCAGGGATAGACTCTCCACTGCGGAAAGCATCCAGCGGATGCGTGTGGGGCGGCAGTGGCAGGTTAGGGAGCGTTCCTGTGGGGTCGTGGTGGGGATTGTGCCACAGAGCAGTGTCCCCGGGTGTCCAAACCAAACTGTGGGCAGGGCAGTGTGGGCTCACATGTGCAGGGCCAATATGCAAAGTGGTCCAATATGTGAAAAGTTTCTGCAAAGGCAGGAAATCTGCTCTAAAGTTGGGAAACTCGGAGAACAGGGGACTTGGGTATCATCCCTGAGGACAGGGCAAGGCACTGGGGGGTTCCTGGGGTGCATGGCGGCAGCAGGAGGTGCCAAGGAGCGGGTTAGACACGTGCCCATCAGGAGTCCGAGGTGAACTGAGCTCCTACGTGGTGGAGGGGCGAGAGAGCACCTCGTGCCCCTGTAGCCGCGTCCACCCCCGGGCCGGGAAACAACCTTTGTTCCCCTTCCAGCTCCTGAAGATAAAGCCCAGTGGAGAGGCGCCCTACGTGGAGATGGCCTTCACGGAGCACAAGCGCTGCGAGTGCAGGTAGGGCCCCATGGCCTCGCCGGGCAGTGCTGCGACCCCGCGATGCAGCCGCAGCAGCTCGTGTTGCTGCAGCGCACACATGTCCTGGGCCTGTGTGAGCTGCTTGGGAGAGCTGGGCAAGGCTGGTGGCTCTGAGTGCGACCTGGGCTTGAGCCCCAGGGAGTCACTTAGTTTGACAGACAAAAGCTTAACATTCCTGGCCTGATGCAGACACGCGGCGCTGCGCTGGCCTGGCACGGACGGCTGCGCTGCGCTGGCCTGGCACGGCGTTAAGCTGGCAGCACCATGCGGGCAGCGTGAGCTCGGGCAGCCTGGGCTCTGCGTGTGGAGCCTCTCCAGCACCACCTCGTGGGCCTCTGCCCCGTGCGGCAGCTCCCCAGCCTCTGCTCTCCATGCGTCTTTAACTCCATTCATTATTGCGAAAACTGGAGCGTGAGTGTCCTGCCGGGCAGCTGCTGCATGGGATCGTTGCCCGGAAGCCTGGGGATCCCTGGGCTGGTTTTCCCCCTGTAGCTGTAAGCGTGTCTGTGCTCAAGTGGACCCACGGCCTGTGTAGCTCAGTGCTGTCTGCAGAGCCACCCACTGGTGGACATGCAGGGAGGAGTGGGAACCAGCACGTGCCTTCCTGTCCCTGCTTCCAGCTGCTTTCCCTGCAGGGAATTTCCTGAGCCTGCTTTGGTTTTCCTACTCCAGGGTAACTCCCAGGGGATCTATGAGTACTTACGCAATCTGCCTTTGAACCTATGTTAACTTCTTGTATCTGCAGCACCCTCTTGGCTTCTCTCTAAGCTGCTTTCCTCATCCTTGTTATTCCCCCTTCTAGGGAATTCTAGCAAGTACATGCGGGAAACTTAAGTGCTAGTCCCTATTGGGAACTGAGTCCAAGAAGGTCTTGGCTGATGAGAACTGCTACTGAGGTTTTCTGAAGCAAAGCCTGTGTGTGGTTTGGGACCCTGCATTTCCATATATCAGCTGCTTTATGCAGACAGTCACTGAGCACTTAAACTGCTTCATGGGCAAGGTGTGATGGTCCACAGGGGAGCTGCTGAAGCTGGTCTTCCCCTGCCTCTCTGCTCTCTGTTTCCTTTCTGCATATTGCAATCCACTCCCGCGTGAGCAGCTGGAAGTCACGCTGGGTCTTGTTTAAGCTTGAGCCACTACCCATGGAGACTGATGTGCCTCAATGTGTGGTACAACTGACCATCCCCAAAGAGGCACAATGTACAGCACTGCCCAAATAGCCTTTTCACTCTGTCCTTTCTCTCCAGGCCGCGGCAGGACCCGATGAGGTTCGGGAGGTAAGTGGTGCTGGGGATGGTCCTACAGGTGGGGATGCTGCTTCTTGCTTTCCATGCATCAGTCTCATGTGCTCCTTCTCCTCTTGAAGGAGGAGATCGAAGGGCCGAGGTAAGAGAAGACAAAACAAGAAGAGACGTAAAGACTGTGAACTGTAAGTGAGCAGGGCAGATGTGCACGGTGTCTCTTGGGTTGGAGTACATGGTTATGTATTTATGTCTTCAACTGATGCTGTGAATAGACCTTCCACTGAAGGCTCAACATGTGCTCAAAGCTGCCCATCTTTGGGGATGGTTGCACTGGATCATTTAATAATGTCTAGATAAATTACCATCACAGACCACTCTTCTTAATCCATTAATTTCCAGTTTCAGCCTCATCTTGCTGCCAGCCATGTCTTTACTGCAGTCCTTGGCTAGCCGTTGCTTGGGTTACTCTGTCCTTTCCGGCCCTGTATTTAGCTGACCCTTGCGAGCCTCTTGGTGCAGCAGTCTATCCCGGACTTACGTTGCTGTGGACACTTCTGGGGTATAGAGCCTGCAGCCAGTGCTTTCCTGCTGTGTTCTCCCTGCCGTGTGACACTTGCTGCTCAGGGCTCAGCCAGCACCTACATCCCAGCATGCCAGGCCTCAGCCCTGCCACCTCCTCCCTGCTCCGTGAGCCCTGGGGTTGGGCCGCTGAGGAGCCTTGGTGGCGGACGCCGGCCCGGGGGGTGCTTGCAGCCGGGGTGAGCGTGGGCCTGTCCGCGGTGTGCAGCGCTGGCGCTCACGCTGCGCTCTTCTCCCCGCAGATGCGGCCTGCCGCGCAGGTAGCCTCCGCTGCGCCCGCGGCCCCGCGCCCGCCGCCGGCGTGTGAGCCGGTCCCGCCGCTGCCCAGCACGTTGGACCTACGGAGCTGCGCCCCGCTGCGCAGCCGGGCAGCGCCGGCCGCCCCGGGAGCCGCCGGCGGGAAGCGCCGCCGGACTCGGCTCACTCCGGCAGGAGCGTGGCCAAGGACTCTCCCTCGCACCCACATGCGCTGGTTACGGCAGGGACACGAGGAAGGCTCGCCGGGCCTGGGGGCGAGGATGAGGAGCTGGAGGAGCACATCTGTGCTGGAAGGCGCTGGGGGCAGGCGGCTGTGCGGCGGGAGCAGGCTCGGGAAGGCGCCAGGTGAGCCAGGCACCGGCCCCACGGGTGGCAGCAGAGCTGCTGCACAGCTGGAGAGGAAGGAAACCTGGGCCAGGCACGGCTGTGTCTGCCGGAGCCTTGGCACAGGGCAGGCCTGGGAGGGGACGTGGCCTGGGAAGCCCTCTTGGTGGGGATGGGAGGAAACGGGGAGTGCTGGGGCCCTTCTGTGCTGACAGCCACGTCCCAGCCTTGCTGTTCTCAATAAAAACTGGTTGTCAGAGCCAGGAGCTGGCAGCCTGAGCCATCCTTCTCCTTGCTGGCAGATACACCGCTCTCTTCTGCCAGCTCCTGGTCAGTCCTGGTCTGCAGACACTTCACTGTGCCCCAAGGGCTGGCCCTAAAGCGGAGACCTGCAGTGCCCAAGGGGCTGCTCGTGGCGTGACATCTAGAGCTAGGGCAAGCAGTGAGGCAGGACAGAGCCCCTGCCCAACCTGGAGCTTTAGGAGAGCCTGGCAGTGCCTTGGGGCATTGGTGTCATTCCTGTTCACCAGGCCCTTCCTTCTCTGACCCCAGTTTAAATAATTAGCTGAGTGCTGGTCTCAGCTTGTTTTTCTTTGTCTGTTCTCATCTTCTTCCTCCTTTCAGGCACTCCCACTTCCATTCACCTTCCCCTTCATCTCTGCTCCTGCACACTGGACCTGGACTCCTACCATGCGGTTCTTCCATCCCTTTTCTTGGTAGCTGGTTTTGAGCTTGGGGCAGCAGCAGCCAAGCTGCCTGTGGGCCTCTCCCCCAAGAAACACCTCACCACAGTTCTCCCATGCACCCTCATTGCTCCTGTCTGCAAGGTCTGCCATGGGCCTGGCTTGCTGGGGGAGCCCCCTTCTCACCTAGAGCCTGTGGGGCTGTCCCTCCATGAGGGTGGCTGTGGGGGCTGCCCTTTCCCTGCTTGCCCCAGGTGAGAGGCACCTCCCTGGGGCTGTGGTGACCTGCAGGGCTGCGCCAGGAGGCAGGTAGTTTCAGCCCTGGTTTCTGCCTTTCTTCAGCAGTGTCCCCAGGCCCTTGCCCAGCCTGGAGAGCAGCAGCCAGGCCCTAGGGCTGCAGCACGGGGCCGTGGGGCTGGTCAGGCCCTCGCTGGGGCGCGTGTTGTAGGTGCGGGCGCCCTGTGCTGTTACCACGCAGCATGGCCTGTATGAGGGGCGCTGGGCAGGCCTGCCCCAGGCCTCACCGTGCCCTCCTGGGCCCGTTTACACACCCTGCGGGGGCAGAGCTTCCCCATGACAACGTGCTCGGCCGTGACAACTGAGCGTGAAGCGCCCACCGCGTGGGTTGCGGGGCAGCCTGCGGGCCGGCCACGGGCACTGCCTGCTCCCTGCCCACGCGCTGCACAGGCCTGCGGCTCCCACGTGAGCGGGGCCCTTCCCAAGGCAGCTCCATGCGGGCTCCGGCCCCTGTGCGCCGCTTCAGCCTCGCTGGGGGCACGATGAGAGCGGTGCCCGGGGCTCGAGGGGCACCCGGATTCATGCAGGACCGCGGTGGTGGTTTCTGCCTTGTTGTTATTCTGCAAGAGTTACCATGTTCATATTAAAACTTTCAAACAGAATCCGATTAAAAAGGAGGATGTTAATTTTAAAAAATGCCAAGAGTGGTTATTAGAGTGCTTTTTTTTTTTTTTTTTTTGTAGAGCTCAATGGCTTTTCCTAATAACACCCAATGCTCAGCATAGTCTTCTTGGCTATTTCTCATCACTGAGAACTGTTGGGCAAGCACACAGTGCCAGCATAGCCCAGGCCCTGCCTTGCACCTTTGTCCAGTGTTGTCCCCTTCCTCGCACAGTGCTGGGGCTGCCTTCGTGTTGCGCACGTGGCCTCGTCCCCTGCTTGTCCCTCAGCGCCTTGAGCTGCAGAGTAGTGCAAGCCTGAGGAGCAGGTTATGGGGAAGGACCGTGGGTCCATGATGGAGAGGAAGAGATGGGAGAGATGAGGAGGAAAGGCTGGTGCCAAAGGGATGGAGTCTGTCTCTGGCCAGGCACAGCTGGCCAGCTGCAAGGGCAGCTCAGGGCCACTGCCACGTCCCTCAGAGCTGCCCTTGCAGCAGTTGTCACGAGCCCTGGGGGTGGCTGTGCCAGCCCCACACAGGAAGGGCACGGAGCAGCCACGGGGCCTGGAGGACGGTTACATCCCACCCCACGTCCCCTGGGATCTGCCTGTGCCTCCGTGCAGGGTGAGTTGGTGGGCCGGGATCTCCTGCCCTAGGTGCATGAGTGACCCCAGCAGCCTGGGGCACTTTTCCTCTGCGCTCCCCGGACAGGCTGCAGCTCTTTACCAGGTGCCGGTTCAGACAAATCCTGCCCCTGCCGGTGTCTGAAATCCCCTTTCTCAGTGCTGAGGCCTGCAGAGAGCCGGTTCTCTCTCAAAGCCCCTTTATGCCTAATGCTTCCTCTGGGTTGCCCTGGGGCTGTGCACCTCCAGCCTGTACCTGGTGCCTGTGAGGTGGCACATGACCGGATCCCTGTCTGCCGCTTCCAAATGCTGCTCTGTGTCCCTCTGTCCCTGCTCTGCACTGGGCGGCAGGGGACAGAGCGTTCCCCTGATGGAGCCAGGGTGAAGACAAGGAGCTGCGTCACTGCTGCCAAGCCACCCACACATCTAGACCGCAGGAGAGCACTGAGGACGTGTGGCTGCTTTCACCAGGGAACAGCATGTCCAGCAAAGCCCCTCTGCTCCCCAGCGGGGTTCAGCAGCGCCCAGACACGTGTGGGCACAGGGCCATGCACCTGGGCGCTCCAGAGGGCATAGGCATGCAGGCTGTGGGTCACCCTGCTCGAGCCCCCCGGCAGTGCCCTCAGTGTTGGGTGGTGGTGGTGCAGACCCTGCAGCAAGGGGAACACAGAGCCTGAGGCTGCCCCAGCCAGGTGGATGTGCAGCACAGGGTGCAGGACGTGCTGGAAACTGCGCGTGGGCAGGAGGGACGTGGGTGTCTGGGAGGGACTGGGCTGGTGTGTGCAGCTCTCCTGCTGCAGCCCATAAGAGGAGCAGATGGGGCACTGGAGGAGCAACAGAGGCACCAGCAGCACAAGACGTTTGGGGTCAGCGTCACCAGGTGTCACAGCTACCTCTGGCTCCAGGACTGTGCTCAGGAGACACGCACAAAGGCCTCACCAGCAAGGGGAACCCAATGAGTCTGAGCACCTTCCTGATGCTTCTTGTGACCCTGGGGCTGCTGCAGGCATCATACATCCAGGTGAGGAGCAGCTTCTTGTCCTGCCTCATCCCTCATTCCTGCCTGGAGGGGAGGGATGAGAACCCTCTCACTCCCTAGTTTGTCCATCTGGGAGAGCTCCAGGGTGGCCATCACTGGGGAAAATTCATGGTAGGGCTTGAAACACAGCCCATGGCTTGGACGGTTGGGTCATGGGGAGCTCTTCCAGGCCCGCAGAGGAGCCAAGCCGGGCTGCCCAGGTAACTTCCACCAAGAGGAATGGAGCTGTTGGCCCTGGGGATGCGAGGCTGCCTGCAGCTGCTCCCCTGGCCAGTGCACCCCCGAGCAGAGTCCCACAGGCAACTGAGCTCTCAGATGGCCGGGGGAGAAGCCAGGAGAGCACTGATAGATGCCTCCTTGCCTGTGCAAGGGCGCACTGAGGCTCTCAGGGAAGCCCTGAGCGAGTCCGAAGGCGCCGAGCTGCAGGCAGCGTGTGCCCAGCAACCCAGCTGTGCCAGAGGCACTGCCCAGCCGGGCAGGGGTATCCCCTGCCTGCACCGGGAGCTGCCTGGAAGACCCTCTCCTTCAGAGCTGAGGTGGGAAAGGAACGTGTTGGAAGAGCTGCAGAGAGGGGCTATGAAGGCAGCTCATCTAAATTGCTTGAGAGCTGGATCTAATACCCATTTTTTCCCCTGTATTAGATCCCTGTATGGATCTAATACACAATTATCTCCTTTCTTCCAGCTTTGTGTTCAAGAGTAGAGACTGATGTCAGACTATAATAAATACCAGCCAGTTTTATTCTGCTTTGGAGGCAAACAGAGACATGAAATGTGGGTCTTTCAGCTCTGTGGAGGGACTCACCCTGAATGAAAAGGGGTGTAGGAAGACATACGGGGCCCCTTTGCCTGGATAGCCTGGTGCCAAAGCAGGGAGGTTGGGAAGGGTGCTCTCCTGGGAGGAGGAATGTCCCCTGTCAGCAAAGGGACAACCTAAAGCACCCTGGGGAGCCGGGACCCCTCCTACTTCCAGGAGTGTCCCACAGGACATCACCCTCTCCTGGTGGTCATGATGCGGGGGTCAGGATGGGGTGTTGGGGAGGCTGAGCTGCCCCCAGGGCTCTCCCTGCCCTCCGGCTGCGCTGCCGGCCCTGCCGCTCACCGCTCCATGACTGCTCCGTGCTTCGGTCCCCAGCAGGAGGACGAGCCTCGGGACGCGGCTGCTGCTTTGGGCGAGCAGGGTGAGTCCTGAGCTGCGGTACCCGTCGGTGCCCGTGACGCAGGCCCCTGTGCTCCGCGAGCCCCAGTGAGGCACTGCGCACGTGGGGTGGCACCTGGAGGTGGCTCCTCCATCTCGGGGCGCTCCAGAGCCTGTCTAAGCTTTGAACTGCTTGGTGAAAGAGGAAGCCTCCGCCCAGGGCCAGGTTTATCCATGTGGGTGGGTGAGAAATAGCCCTGCTGCTCACTCATTGTCCCGACTGGGATGTGGTTGTTGAGACAGGACAGGAAGGAGCAGCTGGACACAGACGTGCCAGCTGGGGAGGCACCTGGAAGCCTGCCAGTCTGGGCCTGATGTTCATGACGGGGAGAGCAGGGCTGGCCAGTGCTAGCGTGTTCCCCTGCGTTTCTTCCAGATATGTCTTTTCTTGAGGTTTTCAAAAGCAGCTACTGTCAGCCCTTCCTCACGACTGTGGATGTTTACTCGGAGTACCCCGACGAGGCCAGCTCCATCTTCAAACCCCCTTGCGTGGCCGTGCGGCGCTGCGGAGGCTGCTGTGCGGACGCGAGGAAGTTCTGCGCGCCCGTGGAGATGGAGATGGTCACCATGAAGGTAAGGCCAGGCTCCTCGGGGCCTCCTGTGGCATGGTGCGGGCAACCTGCTCACTGCCAGGGGCACGTTGGTGGCAGAGACTCCGTCCCAAGCTGGTGGTGGTAAGAACAGCACCACGCTGGTCTCTGTGCACAGGCAGCAAACCCTGCAGCCCTGGAGCTATCAAATGACTTGTCCTTCTCCTGGTGCACAGCCCTTGAGCACAAGGGCTGCCTCACGCCACCAGGTTATCAGTGTGTGAGGGCTCTCTGTGTCTCCCCGCGCTACAGGGCAAAGGTCTGTTTAAAAAAGCTTAAAGAGCCAGAGCTACAGCAAGAAGGTTTGGAAAGAGGTGTATAGGGAAGATGAAACACAAACCGGATTCCAGGTTGCTTTAGAACCAAATCTTGTCATTCTGGGGCGATATTCCAGAAATGGTGACAAGGACATCTGCGTAGAGGGGCATTAAAGGTAACGCCTGGCTTTCCCAGTCCTGGGATGCTGGCTGAGCACTGCCTCCACTCCTCCTGCTTCTTCTAGCCATGTTGGTCCAGGTTTCCTGTGCATCTCAGTGCAAAGAAGGAGCCACTGAGTTCCTAAGCTCCTGTTGTGATTAGCAGTATTTTTCATCCCTATAAAGCTGTGCTTGTTTCAGTGAGCAACATCTATGGTGTCCAGGGAGTTTTCAGCTCCTGCCAGCCCTCATGCAGATATTTTAGACTGATTGTGAGAAAAAAAAATTGCAGCTTTCACTCAGCTCCCCATCATCAGTATTTGTTGGTTGTGCTCTGGAAGTTCCCTCCCCACCACAAAGGCGACAGGTTCTTCAGCAGGTTGGTCTAATAATAATCCTAGAATTTAACATCCTCCAGGCAGAACAGCCATAGGAAAGTTGAAGCACAGAGTTTAATGGCCACGGTGCCTCAGAAGTCGAGCCTGATACTTATCTTCTCCCCTCATGAGGCTCCTCCTCAGAGGCCAGTCCTTTGGGGTACCAAAGGCTGCTGGCTCTGGCTCCCTCCGCTCTGTGCTTCCCCTCCTTATCCCATCCACGTGCAGCTACTCCTCGGGCCCTCGCCAGTTCAAACACAGAGGCTGATGTGGCAGGACTGCTGTGGCCCACAGCAGAAACCCTGCTAGAGCAGAGAGCAGAGGTGCCGTTCGGCTTTGTCCAAAATCATCCCTGCATCCCAGCAAAAAGGCTGGCTCTGCACCGCCAGCCAGTGACTGCTGCTTCCCCTCCAGCTCGTGAAGATTTCTCCGGGGATCCGAAAGAGTTCCATGGTCAAGATGGACTTCCTGGCGCACAAGCAGTGCGAATGCAGGTAGGGATGCACCGTGCTCTGCCCCACAGCTTTGCTCTGCCCCACGGCTTTGCTCTGCCCCACGGCTGCCCGTGCCTGCCACCACGGAGCTGCCTCCCCTCCCTCTCACCCATCCCGGGCTCCCGTGGGAGCTGCTCTCAGCGCTCATGGTTCCCTGCTGCCTGTGACTGTGAGGATTAAGTGAACGCAGCGTTTCCCAAATCCAGCCCCACTCACCTCCGCTGAGCCCCACTCCGCAGCGAGCCCTAGGTGGTCCCTGCAGACTCCCAGAATGAACAGTCGCTTCCTTGGGCTGTGCCTGTGTTCACGGAAACACTCACCTGCCAAATCACTGGTGCCCGGTATCTCCCTTCACTTCCCCAGGACACACTGGTTTAACACAAGCAATAAAACTCTTTAAATACATGAAGCATGTATTTATTTGACAATAAAGTCACTTAAGCTTTGTTCCTCTCCCTGTTGGGTCTGCACACTTCCCTTCCTCTAGCACCATTACCCCTACTACCCAAACTTCACAGGTCCCTAAGGCAGCAGTTTTTATTTTAATCATATTCCTATTGTTTCCAGGCCTAGAGCGATCAGCTGAAGTCACAAAGGTGAGTTGCATTAGCAGAGTCTCTACTTTTATCCAGGGCCTTGGCTCAATTCCTGCCTTTTTGGAATTTTCTCCCGAGGGAGCAGAGCATGGGCTCTAGTACGAGTAGAAAGGCCCTTGTTGTGAGAAACAAACCTCTGTTAGGTTAATATTGGTTGAATAAATGGCAAAGTGTTTGCCATGTCTTTAAACCTGAGCAACACTACATTTGACATTTCTGAGAAAAGGTATCTTGGGTTGCTTTGCCTTATGGTGAAACACTTAAAAAACGCTGCACCAGAGCCTGTTGGTGTCATGAGAGGAAAAATAAAACAACAAAACAAAATAAAACAACAAAACAAAACAAAACAACAAAGAAAAACAAACAAAGAAGTCTCGTATTTGGTTAGTGGGCTGCCTAACAAAATAAACCCAATTAAATGTTACCAGGACAGTCTCCTAAGCCAAGTTAGGCTGTTCCACTCCCAAGGAATCGGCTTTAGTAAGAACGGGAGCCTCCGTCTCGCTGGGCTGAGCAGGAGCCGTGGCTGCTCCTTCTCTGCTTGGTTGCGGACAGACCGGCCAGCTCCGATGGAGGGGAGCGAGCCGAGCCAGGGAGTTCCCCGCCATGGAAGGCGGCAGCAGGACAGTGCCAAGGGGACGCTCCCCTCGGGCATCCCGCCTGGCTCTGGACCCTCCAGTCTTGCCCGGGCTCCGGGGCCGTCCGGTTGCTCTAGCGAGGTCTGTCGCCCCGGGAAGGCTGAGGGAGACAGACCTCAGAATCAGGGACACAGAACCTGTCCGAGTTAGTCCCACGGCAAGTCAGGATTCCTTGGCTGGCTGTCCCCAGCTGTCACGGCTGCAATGGCCCAGCATGGAGCCAGGTTCCGTCAAAGCAAAATTGCCTTTTTAGAAACATTCCCTGCAAGCCCACAGGCTAACAGAGGAAAGGCAAAGATGCAGATGTTCACTTCTCAGTAACAGATATTAGTCTCTCTTAGGTCTGATGTGGTATCATTGTGATTTCATTCTACTTTTTTCTTTCTTTACAGGCCCCCATCACCTCTCCAAAATGGATGTTCTTTGGACCTGGACTGTCCATTCCACAGATGCAGTAAATAAATTTGCCTGATATCTGGTCGATCATTCCTGATTCAGCAAACCTCCTTTGCTAACAGTT
>JAVCKT010096979.1:0-12274 GCA_032273925.1 Rhynchotus rufescens | reverse complement strand
GGGAATGACGCATGCGCAATGCTGCCCTCCACCCCCTCCCTCACCCCCCGGCTCGGCGAAGGTTCCGGAGCTCGCGCGCGCCCCCCGCCCCGCCCCGCCCGCGCCGCCCCGCCCGCGCCGCCGCCGCCGCTGTCACTCGCCGCGCGGCTCCGGTGCGGACTCCCCTGCAGCGGCAGGTAGGCGGCACCGGGGCCCCGGGCGGGCGGCTTCGCGGCGGGGTGTGTGTGTGTGGATATGTGTGTGCGCTGCTCCCGCCTGCGTGGGAAACGCCGCGAACCGGCCGTGCGCTGTGGGGAAAACAGCCGAAAAGAAATAAATTAAAAAAAAAAAAAAAAAAGCAGCGAGGAGCGCGGTCCCGGTAGCGGCTGCGGTGCCCCGGCGGGGCTGCCCGTCGCCGCCCGCCCGCCCGCTGCAGCAGCGCCGGGGCGGCCCCGGCGGCAGCGCTGCCGCCGGCTGCAGGTGCGCGGCGGAGGGGGTGGGGCCGCCCTCCATCTCCACGGTATCACCCTTAACAACCGCCGGCCTCCTCTCCCTTTCCTGCCCTTTGGGGTTTTTATTTTTATTTTTTTCCCCGTGCCGGTTTCTGCCCCGCGCCCGGCGGCAGGTGGGGCGGCTGCGGCAGCAGGGATGGGCTGCGCGGTGCCATCTTCTGCAGCCGCCCTCACGGGAGGCACTCGCCACAGGAGCGCCTCAGGATCGGCGAGGAAAGGGAGAGGGGGCAAATCATGAGGAGAAGGCAGGTCAAAACGCCGAGCTGTCCACGGGGGGCTCAGATTGGGGAGTGCCGGGTGCTGCTGGGGTCAGGGCAGAGGAGTTGCCCCGCTTTGTTGCCGCGCCCGGGTGCGGAGCGGGATTGGGGTCAAATTGGTGCTAACTGTGCGCTCGCCCCAGGCGAGTGTTCCAGCTGCGCCAAGGTGGGTGGTTTTCGGCCGGGTTGGTGCTGCTGGCGCCCGCCCTGGTGCGTTTGGGGCGGGAATGGGGCTGTTGGGGGCTTCTGTGTCCGGCTTCCTCCCTCATCCCCCCCGAA
Source organism: Rhynchotus rufescens (assembly GCA_032273925.1). Taxonomy (NCBI): domain Eukaryota; kingdom Metazoa; phylum Chordata; class Aves; order Tinamiformes; family Tinamidae; genus Rhynchotus; species Rhynchotus rufescens. The sequence goes on along the minus strand of JAVCKT010096979.1, from coordinate 11,247 downwards.
CTGCTCCGCAAGGGGCACGTGCGCGTCCTGGACCGGACTGGAAATGTCCACGTTTCCAGTGTAACTCCACCCGGTGAGAAAACTTCCCCTCCACACCTGTATTCCCGTGCATTTACCCCGCTGCCTTTGCGGGAATAAAACCCAGGTGAGTGAAACCAGCTCAACGGGAGGACCGGCCGCCTCTGCCCGCATCCCCACCGGCCGCCTTTGCCGAGGGCAGGGCAGGGAAGATGCTCGGCGAGCGGGTGGGCGAGGGCGGCTGCCATCGCTTTAAAGGGAGTTTCTGCTTCCATTTGCTGGCGCTGGCACCACGCGAGGTGCAGCTCCATTTGCAGCGAGGGGCTGGGCTCGCCTGGGAGCTGCCTCGCCGCAAGGAGCGGCCGGGATGAGCTAAGCTGTCGCCGGGGCCATTTGCATGCGCTGTGCTTCCTGGCTGCCCCATGCTCATCCGTGTGCATCTAGGCAGGTGTCTGAAGCCTATCTGAAGGATTGGGGCAAAATTCACTACCAAGAAACACTAATTTGTTCCGTCAAGCAATGGCTGCTCTCTATGAAGGCTTTTTACCTTTGTTGCCAGCACCTCAAATCTAAGATGCTTAATCTGTTCACATTTTTTGCTTTTTTCTCTTTTTTTTCCTCACAAGGGGGACAATGAAAATGGGCTTGTCAAGTCTCAGTTGGGTATTGACAGGCTGCAGTTGAGAGAGGGAGTGTTAAAATGCCATTTCCCCCATGACTGGGAAATAATCTAACCCAGTTATGCTTTGTTCCATTGTGATGTGCAAAATGTTTGACCTCTTTTTTTTTTTTTTTTTTTTGTTTCTTCCCTGTTACTTGAATATATAAATTTAAGGAGAAAAACCAGGTGTCTGATTCTAGCTCTTCAGGGAGTCTGATTTTAGCTCTTCAGATTCACATCTGATGCCAAATACTAGGTTTATTCCTTCTTGGTCTGGATAGAATAATGATGTTTAGAAGGAGGGCTGGCTTTTGCTTGATTCCCTGTGCAGTCCCCAGATGTTAACAGAAGAACCTCATGCTGCTGAATGTCCTTGGAAATGAAGGAATGAAGGCTTTACTTTTTTTGGAATTAAGATGCATGTGGGGTGTGACTTTATTTTATTTTGAGACCCAGCTCTTGCGCTTAAGGACAGCATGACTCCTCTTTTGGATGTACTGTGGCTTTGGTTGCTTGCAACTCCATCTTCTATAAGGCTTTTTAGCAGCATGACAGGATTGTAGGACAGTACGTCCTACCAGGTAGATCTTGGAATGAAATGTCGATGCGTTGAGTGTATTGGAAGATCTCATGCTCCTATGTGGGCTCTTTGCTCAGCCCTGCTCTGGAGCATCTTATTGCTGGTCTGTAGCTTTCAAGTGAACCTGTTGCAAAGGTCCCATCCGACATCCCCTCCAGATGCATGGAGATGATATGGTCCCCATGCAGGAGAGCAAGGATTTCAGCAGATAAATCTCCATCTGGAGATTAGCTGGGATGAGGCCAGGAGTGCCAGGGCCTCTCTGTGTTCGATGGAGCTCTCACAAAGAGGAGGCGGGTACCGGTCCTTCCGCTGAAGACGCAGGTGACGACAGCGTTGCTTGCTGGGCTGTAGCCTGGGAATGCAGATTTGGCTCTGCACATACACAGCTAAAATTACAGCAAAAACATTGCCCTTGTGTCTCTTCCTCTCTTGTTACTCTTTTAAAAATACTGCTTTAAGTTATTTACAGATCATGCTTCTAATTTAGTCTTCCTTGCCCCATGTCAGTACCTGCCATGGTCTCAAATAGCCTTGCTCTCTCTGCTTCCAGCCTCTTCCTTCCCAAGGCCCTTTTCCTAAGCAGTCCTCCTCCCTCAGTGCTTAATAAATTGCAATTTCAGCGAGACCCGCTTTGTCCAAGCAAACCCTACTGAAACTATCCTGAAAGAGCAGTGCTGCAGCTCTCATTCCCGTTTCCCTCCCCAAAAGCCACGGGGAGATAAATCTGTTCTCCTTGTTTAGGGAAGAAGGGAGGGAAAAGGCCCACCAGTAGGGTGGGTTTCCTCATCTCCTGCCTCTTCTGCTCCTCTGCCTTGTTTTAAAACACCCCCATTCCTCATTGCACATTTATACCCCTCAGCTGTGTCCTCACCTTTTCTGTCACCAGGGTGTCCCCAGGCATGGAGTTTGGAAGGGATTGGCTGCCGTGTTGCTCCCTGGGGCTTGGGATGGTTTTCCTGCTAGCAGGGAGTGGAGCATATTGCTCTTTTCTGACAGTAAAGCTGAGCTTTGGTGCTAGGGATGGCTGGGGGAAACATGCTTCTAAAATGCAAGCGAGTTGGGCTGTGGTTTGTCTTTCAGGGTTTTTTGAAAGCCCGTGTTCCTCAACATGGGAGTAACAAATTGTCCTGACATATACAGCACGCGCTGGTCACTATATTGCCTGTTGGCCGCCCTGCATTTGCCCGTGTGGCCACTTGATGTTGCTGTTGGAGATGCCGGTGCTGTGGGGTGTCTCTGTCCAGACAAATCCCTTCAGGTTTGCAGAGCGTTGAAAATTGGATCATGAAGCAGTGCCTTTGGCAAAGTGCTGAGGGTGGCTGTTCCCTTGTTTCCTAGGGACGCTTCATCCAATAGCTGGAAGAAAGCTGAAATTTTGAGTTTGTCCTGAGCAGAATAAGCTTGTTTTGCCAGCCTAGTACACTGCCGGGGCTTGTTTTCTGCCTCTCCCTCTTTCAAAAGAGAGCCACCAATTTAGCTGTAGCAACCTCATGATGCTGACACTTGAATTGGCCAAAAAAGAAGCAAGGGTGCTGGCTTCAGCTCAGCTCCAGGGCTTCTGCAGTCTGCTTAGCCTGCTGCTTGGCAGGTGGGCTTATTGCTGCCAAGGCTTTGGCTGCGTGTGGATGTGGGGCAGAAGAATGAGAGCAAGAGATGGGATGCTCAGGTGAGAATGGGTCCTGCTTTCCCTGCTATTCCCAGCCTCTAGCCAGGGAAGCAGCAGTTGGTCGGTTTGGAGGAAAACCGGCTCGTTCATGGAAGGTTTTTCCTAGCATGGCAATCATAGCCAAGCTGGGCTGACTTTTCACATTTCTTTGCTTCTAGCATATTCTCGGCTTTTCACTAAGGAGCTTATTTTTGGTATTTGGTACCCAGAGGGCTGGCATGGGGCTCACCCTGGAGACATCCCTTTGCATTTGGGGTTCTTATCAATAAGCTAGACCATGGTGTAAGGCAAGGCTGGCTGGCACGGCTGTCCCTTACTCAGGGAAGCAGGAAAGAAAGGAATTGCAGAAGTAACTTGAGCTGGGTTGCTAATCCTTGCAGAGCAGTGTGGAGATGTTCCCACTCATCTCAAACCAGGAAAAGAATTAGGATAAGTAATCCTGGCTGGAGATGTGTGGACTGCTCAGTGGATGAGCGCTAAAGAGGTGGCTCTTGCAAAGCCCTGCAGGGCATCAGACTGGTTCTGCTGTAGTGGAGGCAAAGCCTTCCCTGAATTGGATCTCTGCTTCTTCACAAACAGGTGCCCTCCTTGAGTGGAGTGTCTCTTCCTGCTGCAGGATGGGCCTCCATCTGTGAGTTTGAGCTCTGTTTCTCAGTGAAACCTGTTGTGAATTGGTTTTCTTGAAGTGCCTGGAAACGCATGCGGAGCACTGGAGTCTGGAGGAACGGTATCTGTGCCTTTGGGCCTGAGGGGATTTTCTCTGCAAGCCTGAGCCCTACATGCTCCTCAGAAATCAAACCACTGTTTTCTCCCTTTCCCTCCAAGTAATCTGATTAGTGAAGGCAGTTGTTCTATGCAATGTGCTTCTGTTTTCAGTCTCTTCTTTGGATATATAAAGAAAAGAGGGCACCAGTTGTACTGTTAGTTTGAGGATGCAGAGGTGACAGAAGACGTGTGTAGGAAGAGGCTTTCCCAAGAAAAGGGAATATTCCAGTGGGATGGACTTTCTGGAGGTTGGTTTGTAGCCTTAGCCTCTGTGCTGTGAACACACGAGGGCTGTGTGTCAGAACTGGCTGGCAAGAAGAGCCTCTGTATAAAAACACCACTTTTATGCAGAAAACCTATAGAACTTGGTCTGGACAGAAGTAAGCAGACCCTGGGAGGACTAAAATTAAAGGAGAAACTAACATTTCGGTAGATTATAAATGTCAGTGTTTTTGGTCTTTTTTTTTTTTCAATTATTGGAGCAATGGAATTAAATGACAGCAGAGCACTGATTGGATGATGTCACACCAGGTCCAGGGACTTGAGAGGTACAAATACAGCTCAGGTTCCTTTCCCAGTGCTGAGCCATCTTCTAGAAAATGCTGACCAGTTCCAGGCAGGTACCAGGTATTTTATTACCCTCCTGCTGCAGATCCTGTCTGTGACGGGATGAAAGTTGCTGGGACTGAATTGTGGTTGGAGGGTTAGACCTGTGATTGGAGCTGGCCTGGGTGGTTTCAGCAGCTTCACAGGCTTTTTTTTTCCCGACAACTTGTCTGTCTGTAGCTTGCGGTGTCGGATGTCGGGTACTGGTGAGCTCAAGGCTGAGTTTTATTCCGAAGACTGAATTCTGTCATTTTTGGTTCATTTTCAGCTCCCACTGACTTTGAATTGGAGGGCAGGCTTTACCCCAAGCAATTCTGCTCTCTGAATTTCTTTCTTTCTTAGTAGTTTCTTCCACAGTCTTGTCATCCTGCCAAACGATTCTGCCCCAGAGCTAGCTAGAGGCATTTGCAAAAGTGGCTTTTAACAATGGGCATCTCCAAATTGGATGGAAACAACATGCTTTTCTCTTGGCGTCTTCTGGTGGAGTATCAGAGCCTTGCGGGCATATTCAAGCAGAAGTAAGAAATAATGCTTTTGGTTACAAAAAGGAAAGCAGATAAAAACTTCAGGTAAAAATCTACTGCAGGCCTATTGTTGTAGCCACTCCCTGTCAGTAAGCGAGAGAACAGGCTCAGAAAGGACGAGACTGACATGAGGGTAACAGACTTGGGGACACTGCAGCGGTGCATGGTGATGACGAAAGTGATGATGATCTGAAAAGGGCAGCTGTGACCTGGAGACAGTGGTTAGTGGTGATGCTCTTGTGTTCACATCACTATTTTACAGTTTTGCAGACTAATTTGCACCCATTTTGTCTTTTCCCATCCCTTTCCCTTAAGTGCTAGCTGAATTACCTTGTCAGCCCCTCCCTACCCCCAGGTGCCTCCGGACTAGAAGGGAAGAGTCTAGAATTCCATTTAATGGAAGGCATTTGCTAGTGCTGCAGCGCAGGGAGAGCAGCCCCCTTTCTTTTGCCTGGTAAAAGGGCTCGTTGTTGCGGCCGCCCGAGCTCTGCTCAGATCTGAGGCGTGTTTCATTGTAGCTCATGGACCTCTGTTACGGAGGGGTCGCAGGCTCCCCGCGTCTGCGTGCTCTGTTGAAACACCCAAGAGCTGCTTTTTGCTCGTTTTAGTCCTTAAATGGAAGAATCCTGTAGCGTGGCTGAAGCAGCTCAGATGAAAAGCACCTTCCCAGTACTCGCAGCAAAATAGCTTGAAACGGCTTGGATGAAATACTAGAAAACCGTGATTGGCAGGAGGGAGTTAGATGTACCATGGCGATGCCCAAGATGGATCGTCCGATTGCCGCTTGGGAATATGTAAAATGAGTTTTGGAACTGAGTAAGGATCACTAAAAATTGCAGCTCCTGTTAGCTGCAGAGAGGGAAATACCTGAGCGTTGCAAATCAGTGACGGCGCGCTGCCCTGTAAGCTGGGGAAGGCTGCCAGGCTGCAGCCAGGCATTGTCTGCTGCTGCCAGCTCTCACCTTGAGGCTTCAACCCAGCATCTTCCAGCGGCAGCGAACTCCTCCAGGCCACCTAGATAGGAAATGACGGAGCAGTGTGGCCCTAGGTGTGGCCCTGTTCAAAATGGTCCCTGTTCATGAGCTGCAATGAAAAGCAGCACTACTGGAATATCTGCAGCCCTGCAACCCTTTGTGATAGTGATTTGGAGAAGAGACCGTGACCTTACAGAGCGCAAATGGGTCTCTTGTAACATGAAACTTGGCGCAATATTATTTTAAGCGAGACGTAAGGCTTGGAAACAGGCTGTCCTTTCATGCATATCACGTGTGTGACAGCAGAGCTGCATTTAGAGCTGAAAGGGATGAAATCTCTGAGAGGACTGGTGGTACCTCCTTTTCTTTTAGTGAATGCATTGGGGAAGGTTGAGCCTGAATTTCTGGATTTGGGACAGCCTTACATTTGCACAATTTTGATTGTTCATCCCTCCTGGAAAGGAAGATAGGCTTGCATCTAATTCCTGTGCAGAATGAAACACATACAGGTTCTGGTTTTAAACTCACTGCTTACCCTTTGGCTTTTGAGATGACTCTTCAGCACCATTAAACTAGATTGAAAACAAGAGATTGTGACCTGGATGTCATCCTGAGTGGCCAAAAGTGTGTGAAGACCAGCTGGAGAGAGACATCTGAGAACTCAATTGGGATATATTTTGTGTACAAAGCTTTTTTTTTTTTTATTTATCATTTGTTTTATATGTTCTTTGTCATTTAAAAATCCCTGTTTGTCTTGTGCATCATCATGGCTCCTATTGGGGCTTGCTGGTTATGAAAAACAAAGTTGCAAAGATAGATTCTGTTGGATTTTTACTGTTTTGTAAATATGAGCTCCTGTCTTCAAGTGCTGCTGACTTCTGCTGGTGTCTAAAGATGTTACTGCCTCCTCATCTCCACATGCCCATCCTGCCGTTATAAGAGGGCTATTTGGAGCCCTTTTGGGTGGCGAGGTTGTCACTGACCTGCATCCAGACCAGTGTTCTCACAACATCATTAAGCTGTGACATCTGTTCCTGCACATGTCCCTGGGACCTTCCTTGGGCTCCTCGTCCTCGCTGAGGGCAGCACTGCCCTCTGCTTAGCAAAGTGCCGGGACACTGTGCTCGTCACTCCCTGCTCCTTGTGCCGGGGTGGAAACCTCGCTGCTCTGGGATGCCGGATGCCACCTCTGCAGCCAGGAGCGTTGCGAATTCGGATGCCGTAGGAGTAAAATACTGCTGCCTAGGAACAACTCCCCTGACTTGGCTTCTTCCCCAGGACAGGGTTTCTGTTGCTGCAAGAGCGATGCCAACCAGGGTGGGGTAGCAGGAGCTTTAGCAGATGGTGCTGTTGTCATCGTTTTAATTCTACACATGTGTTGAAATTACTCGAAATAACTTCATAAATGGGAAGCTCAGCCTGAAAAGACACCTTGAACCTTATCTGTGCCCCAAGAAAGTCTCTTAACGTTAGTATCCTTAGCCCTTTCCTGGCTCTGTACCAAGCACTGACGAGTATCTGCAAAGGGTTTCTCGTGCATTTGTAGGCTAGAGCTGTGACATGGCACATCCTTTCTTATTAAATATCTTTATCACTGTGCCAGCATTAAATATTCAGAGAACTTTTGCATAGACTGTTCTGCCAGAGCGCGACAAAGTTGTCAGTACTGTGAAATCAAAGAAAGAAAAACAAATGAGATCAAAGTGAGCAATAAATAGGTATCTTGTGGCTTGACAGCAGCTTCTGCAGCCTGAGGCAAACCAGGGAGAGACTCAAGACGCAGCTGGATGACAGTGATGCTGGTGCTGCAGGCCTGGCCTGAAAGGTCCATAGCACATAATCCCCTAGAAAGCTTCCCGAGGAGGTAAGGGATTCACTTTCTGCTGGGTTAGTGCCTTGAACCACCCTATGATGGTCACAAGAGCAGTAGTGACATAAGAGAAAGGATGGGAAGCGAGCAGCGCTCTCCAAGATTGGCGTCTGCTCCTGTTAAGTCCCCTCTTACTCTGCCTTGTTTTGAGCTAGGGCTCTCGCTCTTTGTGCCTTCCCTAGTCAAAGCATCGGCTGCTCCATGGCCAAGATGTCTGTGTTTTTCCCACCTAATCTTGGTCATTCCTGTGGTCTTGCCAGTGTCCCCTTTTGGCTGAGGTGGAGGGTAATACAACCACATCCTCAAGTCCATTTGAACATCAAGTGAAGCTTCTTTCTCATTTGACCATTTCGAGACACTCAGTGCCAACAGCATTTGCCCTTCTGGTTTCTGTGCTCTCTCTCTGCCCCGCACTCTGCATTTCATGCACTTGAACGCAGAGTATTCAGTTCTTAAGTGCAGCGTGTGCTGCTAGTCTGGGCAATGTGCAAATGGCTCAGTGCTGCTTTCTGACTGCACATTCACAGCAGGTTTCTGGCATTTCTGTAGCCAAGTGCGTCTTATTGTACGTGTGCTTCTGTGGAAGGTTACGGAGAACAGAAACGAGCAGAGACTTTGCCTCTTGGACTGGCGCTCGTCTCTGCTGGGACCTGTACTGTGCTGCAAAGCCGTGGGTTGTAAAATGGAGACAGTGCTGGAGAGCTCGCGTATCAGTGAACAGCAGAGCTGCTTTCAAGGAACTGCTGCTCTCTAAGGGGCTTGGAGCCTCTGCTGACGGCGTGGGGAGTTGGCCCTTTTGTTTGAGGCTCTTTGGGGGCTGGCTGGCTAATCTATAGAGAATTAGGGTGTGTTTTTCAGCTCCTGGATCAGTTTGTTTGTTTCTGACCTCACATTAATGAAGAAAACGGTGATAACCATGAGAAGCTGCTGGGCAGCCTAATAATCCATTTGGTGGTGGATTGCAAGCATCTGGGAGCAGATGAGCCCTGTGTACCAGGGGCTGCCAAAAGGAGTTCTGCTGCCTGCTCCCTGTGGGAACAACCTTCACCATTATTCCCGGGCAGTTTGTGTCAAGAGTCTCCCTGTTTTATCCGGTGGCCTGAAGGAGCCGTGAGTTGGTACTAGAAGAAGAGGGCTGTCAGGGCTGTCCATTTGCAGTAACAGGGGCCTGAAACTTTCCTCCCTCCTTTTCCAAAGGGAGGAGCTGAGCCTGAGATGGGAATTGTTGAAAAGAATTAGCTGCTAAATACGATCTTCTGCCGTCTCTTTGATCCGCTCTGTGTGTCCAGCTGCTTAAAGGCTCCACATAGCAAGCAGGATCTGGGGGCAGGAGGAATTTATCCACCCCCAGACCATCTCGTAGCTCTGGGAAATGCACGACCACAAGATATTCCAGCAGGAGGCTGGGCAGAAATCCAAAGGTAGCCTTGTAAATCCCTACTAAAGAGGCTTCTTTTCCTTCTATTCATGAAGAGCCTGCTGAACAGAAAGAGACAGCTTTAAAACTCCTGATGCTTCCTTTTCTGCTGCTGTGTAAGTCCCTCTGATCAGAGCTTTAATCTAGCTAAAGTTAGTGGACTTAGAGGCAGCCTGATCTTTGCATCACAACGTGGCATGGGAAGAGCGATCCAGAGGGCAGCCATCACCCTTTAATGCCCGCTTATACGTGCACAGAAAAGGGATTCATGTGTGTGGCGCTGCAGGCGGGTGGTGTGGCATTGCAAAAGGCTGGGTTTGACTTTCAGTTAAATCACACAAATGGGAACATAGGAAAGAGTTGAAGATCGGGGAGGAAGGTCCGAATAGCAGCCGGAGATGCTACAAGTTGATGTGGAAGCACCACCTCACGTTAACAATGAGTTTGGCCTCGTGACCCGTTTAGGATTTCTGCAGGAAACTGGGTCTTCAGGGCCTCACCACCTCTGCTGACACACACCCTGGGAGCCTCTGTTGGGATCTTCCTCCCTTTTCCCCTCCGAAAGCGGCCATTCCCTGGAGAAGGGTGTTGGAAGCGGTGGCACCGCTGCGAGGACAGGATTGCCCTGCGAGGGATCTGACTTCCCGCCCGGTTTGTCCCCAGCCCGCTTCGTGACAAGGCTCTTCACCGCGTTTCTCCTTGCAGGGAGGAGGAGGAATGATACATCTCAAAACGACCTTGTGCTTCTGCCAGCAGTGATTAATGCGAGATTTAGGGTTCACATCCCTACGTTGCACCCCATCGCATAGGTTCCCTCATGCAATCCCCAGCAAATGTCTGTTCCTGGAAGCAGCCACGTTACCACATCCTTTCACCTGGCCATCGAAGAGGTGCCCAGATACAACCATTGCCCGACTCCTCCAGCCAACTGCATGTCCTGGGGTTGTGCATCCGGCTAATCCGGCCTCCTAATTGCCACCCTGCTTGGAGGCAGCTGCTGAACTGGCCCTAAGCTGATTTGGGATGGCAAATTCTGTTAGTTTAAATCTCAGCAACACTGAAGAACTTGTTAGCACACGAGTGTCCCTGAGCATCTCCCTGGCTGTGAGCGCGTCCCAGGAACCTCTGCCAGCCGGTGACTGCGGGCAGCTTGCACTGCTGCTGGCCACATAGTGACGAGGCCCCGGATTCTCACATCTGCAGCCATTCCCGTGTCGTCATGTGTAGGAGATCTTTGTTGTCGTGTTGCTCGGTAACATTCTGGTCCTGAATGGGTGCACGGAGCCCCACTGGGAGCCCCCCTGCTGCACTGACCCTCCTCTGCCTCGGAGCTGCTCCCTAATGAACCAGAACCAGCCCAAGTCTGCACAGAAGGTCTGTCACCAGGGAGAGGTGTCAAAGGTCCCGTCCTCCAAGGAGTTACACTCAAAAAAAAAAAAAAGTTAAAAGCAAAGAAGAAAAATCCTTCTTGGGACTTTCTCTTGCAGTTCCCTTCTGCTCTTCTAAGAGACTTACATCCTTCTTTGTGCCCCAGAAGTTTTCCAGCCTCTTGACTGGATAAGTTGAAACTCCGAGTAATTTCTCTTGCTTGCTGCATATTAGGCAGTGCTTGCAATTAATGAGGTGATTCTCTGTATTGCTTCATCTGTCAGCTTCTGGGAAAAACAGTACTTGGAAAAATACACAAAGGAGATGAAAAGGAAGCTGCTTATGAATTATGCACAGCCTTTCAGCTGACGCTATTTCACGAGGCTGTCGCTCTGTTTTAATTGAGTAATTCAAATGGCATCGAGGCGTTTTTGAAAACCCCGTTTACGTTTGATCACCTTTCAGAGGTTACATTCAGATGGCTCATGCTAGTTGAGGTTTTGCTTTTAAGAAACAAAGGCTGGATCCTCACTGTCCTTCCTGCTTAAACACCAGAGAAAGGAAACACCCCGGCAAGTGCACAGGATGCAGCAGCTTCGCTCCGGCAGTGCCCAGACATGAGCTAGGTCCCTCGGTGGCTCCAGACATGAGCTAGATCCCTCGGTGGCTGCATGGATGGTGAGCGACCTGTGAGCACCCACGGATGAGGAGCAGAGTGTGCAAATCCAGCCAGAATGTCCCTAGGCATTGCACTTTGGCTGAAATGTCCTTTTTTTCCTCTGTTTCCCTATGGAT
>JAVCKT010096978.1:0-12275 GCA_032273925.1 Rhynchotus rufescens | reverse complement strand
CTCCAGGTGACCCTGCGTGTGCAGGGGGGTTGGACTCGATGACCTCTTGGGCATTCTATGATTCTATGAAATTCTGCTTTGTCATTACATGACAAGTTGCCTGCACCTGGTAATTCAATAGCACCCCTGAAAGCACCAGCGACTTGCCCTGTTATATTTATACCTTATTGACAGCCAAGTATCTACGCATAGACCTACCCAGATCTTCAGCACGGGGTCCAAGGAGAGCAAAACTGAGTGGGAATGGCACGGGCTTTCCTCAGGCGTTTATTTAGTTGTTCATTTTAACACATCTGCCGTTAAGGCAGCATGTGGGCACCTTGTGGCCAGGGTGTTACCTAATTTTTTGACCAAGCTAGTTGAAAACTGCCACACGATGCTGAGGTTGCATGGTTCCTGCGGCTGCGGTCCCACCGCGGCGTGTCGGTGTGCCAAGGCCTTCCATTAGCGGACCCCCACGTTAAGCCCTGCTTAACCATCTCCCCGCTGGCCTGGTGGGGGACTTGGGTGACTGTTTGGGTTCATCCCATCCGTGATGTGTCCTGGGTGCATGATGGGATGGATCCATGGCTGGGTTCATCCCACCCATGATGTGTCCTGGGTGCGTGGTGGGATGGATCCATGGTTGGGTTCATCTCAACCATGATGTGTACGGGGTGCGTGGTGGGATGGATCCATGGTTGGGTTCATCCCACCCACACTGTGTCCTGGGTGCATGGTGGGATGGATCCATGGTTGGGATCATCCCACCCACGCTGTGACCGTTCCTGCAGTGTGGTGCATCACCCAGCATGCGGGTGGCCCTTCCCCTGCGGTGCCTCTGCTGGGGCAAGGCTGTGGTGACTTCAGCAGTGGGACCGTCCTTGGCCAAGGGACACTGTTCTCCACATCTGGAGACACATCTGCACATCCAGGGGGCAGCAGGTACTGCCCCCCTGGGCTTTGTGGAGGTTGCAGTTGGGTGCTTACAAAACTGGCAGAAGTTCTTAGAAGCTGTAACATAAGCCATGAGCCACCTTCACTGGTGCTGGTTCTTCGTGGTCATTCTTTTTCATTGATATATTCCATTCATTTCTAATTTTCCTATATTTCACAACCATATAAAAACACTGAATATATCCTTGTGTTCCTTGATACGAATCACAAGATACAGTCGGACTCTCTAGTTTTCTAGCCTTGGGGTCTGGGCTATATCATCAAGATAGAAGAAGGCAAGGATCGTGTGGCATCAGTGCATTTTTATGGCTGCTTTTGAAACTCAACATTTTTCTGACTACAGTTGTTAAGGAATCAATTTGTAAATCTTAAATATGCCCAACAACAACCCAAAAGATGTGATTTATGAGTAAAATCTATTTAGTTTTGAATTGTCAACAGTTCCAAAAATATTTCTCATGCTGAAGGCAATAGTTTCTATGCACAGATACTTGGCTGTCAATAAGGTATAAATATAACAGGGCAAGTCGCTGGTGCTTTCAGGGGTGCTATTGAATTACTAGGTGCAGGCAACGTGTCATGTAATGACAAAGTAGAATTTCTAAATATAGTTGTTTCTACTAACTAAAAAGCTGATAAAATCGAAATATATGTGCTGTGTGGTATGCTTTTTGAGGGATAAAATTTTAAAGAAAGAAATGGAAATACATGAAGAAAATGTCAGTACTGAAACACAGCATGAATGGGAATGAGAATGAAAGGGAGTGATTGCTTGAGAAAGAGGGCAGCGCAGAAGAACGTGCAGCCATTGACTTCAGCCATTTCAAGAGCTTGAAAACATTTCCCTGTAACACAGGGTTTCTTTAAGACTTGACAGACAACAAAGATAAAAGTCTGATAAAAGATGGAGGAACTGAGTCAAAATTAGTAAAAATGACCTGGAAATTAATATTTCCCTTAGCACTATATCCCGTGGAAAAATAAACATTCATATGATGAGTCTCCAAAATTGTAGTGACCAGCAAAAAAAATGGGGAGCATTGTTTTTTCAGAATAAAACATTATTTAGGAATAATAATAATTAAAAAAAAGACAAATACACTTCTGATTGAAATGTACTGCTGAAGATACTGTTTTAATAATGATTGGAAGGCCCGACTGGTCCCTTTTCATTAGTAATTGCTTTCTTTAAACTTACCAGGATATATAGAGCTTTCTAAAGCATTTCAGCAAATACAATGTTCACTGTAGTCAAGCAAAATGTCAGCCTTATTTATAGCTTGTTTTTCAGGGAATGTAGCTGATGGGAGCATTTTGTTTGATATTCCAAAATATGGAGTGGCAGAAATAACTTACAAGTTCACAGTGTTAAATTTAGGCACTTAAGATTATCTCAAATGGTGTTAGCAGAGGCTGTGTGCGTGCTGGATCTGCTCAGCACTTGCAGCTTGCCTGGAGATCAGAGAGGCGGAACATTCTGAGCAAGCTAGAAAGCTCTGTTACCTGTATATGCATATAGATACATAGGTATGTATACCTACCTCGTGATCATTTTGCCTCCATATGCAAATGTTGACCAAAATGCATTGGGAAAATACTTTTTTGTGCTTCTGTGTATGCTGTGAGCAAACATGTTGTCAGCATTTCTAGAAAGAAGCAGATGAAATAGAAATGAGATAGAAAGAAGGTTACTGATCCTGTGAAATTAAAAGGATTCAAATTAACTATATATGTTTTTTTAAAGTGTGAAATCTCTAATAGGGAATCATGTAAAATGCTGCCAGTTGTCAGTGTTGTTGTGGGAAAATGAGCCTGAAAATCATCAGGAAAAAAGTAAAAAGGTCTCAGCAGGACCGAGAAGAGTCAGACACTTCCATTTCCTGTAGTCTTGAGAGACTGTTTAAAATAAATACAATCAATCAAAACAAAGGACCTACCCAGATACCTGAGCTCTAAAGAGTTATTCTTGCTATCTCCTGTCGTCTGTAAGTGCTTTGCAGGCTTTCTGTGGAGCTATATCTTAAGCCTCACGAGAAATTATAGAAAAATGTTCCTATCGAGCAAAAGCTCCCTAAGGAGGAGCTGGTGCCTTTCAGGAATTGCAGCCTCCGGGATGCAGCAAGTGATGGATGAGTGAGGCAGCTCTCACCTGCAAACAGGACTTTTACACCAATCAACATTTGCTACTTTTCTTCAGAAAGACTTTGTCATTCATCAGCATTTAATTTTCCCCACATTTTTGGTATTTCTGTGAGTCTCAAAGGCTTTACAGAAAACACACGACTGGAGAAATATTTCGTGTGACCTTTTCTCTGGTTTGTGGGCTGATCTTGGCAGTCAGCACGTGTGCTCAGCAATAGCACTTGAAATCTGAAACGGCAGGAATTAGAGAAAATATGTGCGTGTGTGAAGCCTGCAACTGGTCATGTAGTGTCTTTGCTCTTCAGAGTTTTATTCTGGAGATATTTCCCAAGGAGAGGAACTATTCATAATTGTCACACTAGTAGAAACAGAAAAGTTCATCGTCATGTGCAATGAATCCTGTGCATGTAAACTGTTTTTGAAGTAAGTTAACATCCTGTGTGCTGCTGATGTAACTATTTTAAATCCTCTGTGATAGGAGCCATTAATTTACTAGGCTAAGCACAGTGTCCTTAGTTTTGGAAGCTTTAGTTCTCCACATTATAAATTTTACAGCCCAACTGGCTTGGAAGTAACTGTATTTATCCATGTATATATCCATGGCTTTGGAAGGAGCTGTTGCTATGTGGACTGCCACATTGCTACTCCAACTCAACCTGTGAAATCTAGCACATTTCAGACCAAAAATACTGTGAAAAAGCAAGTGTGAGATCAGCAGCAAACAGTTTTCTTTGGTGATTCACCTTTTTCAGTTCAAGACACTGACTATCACCTTGTGAATAACCCGTTGAAATGTTGCACTGCCAATGTGCAAAACAACACAGGGGCTTAGGGAAAAGGTTGCCATGATTTACTGCGGTGAAAGTCTCCTTGTATTTAGCACATGCTACAGATGTGTTTACATGATAACTCATCTGGTCTCGGATGTGAAATGCCGCCTGTCCTGTCCTCAGAAGCTAAGGAAAATTAACTGCTTGATGAGCTGTGTGTTCTGAGGAAATCAGAGTGGCCTTGCAGGTAATTTATATTATTAACATACATTAGAAATAGCATAGATTTTACAGCTATCTTTTAACAGAAAATGGAAGTATAAATTTAAGATACTTCCCTTTTGGTATTCACAGTTAAAGGAGAACAGAAACCCACGCTTGATGCTGGACCAACCGTGGTTGAATCCGCGGCAGAGTGTGTGGGATCAAGTTTTCCACCATGCGTGATGGCCCCAGCTTCCTGACGCTCTGAATTAAGATGTCCTGTTAGCACACATTCTTCGGGGAGAGCCTGTTCAGTTCTGCTGGAGGCTCAGCTCGAGTGAGGAAGGAGGGAGCTACGAGCTCCCATTTCTCCAGCCCGTGTCCCTAGGGGAGCAAGGGCAACGCGGCAGGGAGGAACCGGGAGGGTTTCTGGTGCACTGGCTTTCTCACATCCTGGGTGTGCACCCCGTGACCACGAGGACCTGGCGCCCTGCCTCGTGGCCTCCCGTTCGGATCCCCCGCGGCCAGGCCACGACGGCAGCCCGGGCCGGTCGCCCTTTTCTTCAGGCCTGTCATCAGGCATCTAAAGTAGATTTTAGATTGCACTAGGACTGAGGATCTAGCTGATTTCAGGGAAATAATTGAATACGGAACTTCTTACTGTAGAGACAGAAGATATGTGGTCTATGAGTAGGTATGCTAGTGCTTTGGGGAATATCTATTTAAGGAACATAGTGGAAGGAAAATCAGCTTGGAAAAAGTACATTGCAGACCCATGACGGTATAAGTTACTCCTGAACAACAAATCAAAGGCGTACTTTTCCTGTTTTCTATTTCACACACTCATACATTGCTTATTTGCAGTGTGTAACCAGCTGTAGCCGACACAGAGTTACAGGACTTACCTCAGTATTCACTCCCATAAGAAAAGCTGCTGAGTTTTTTTCCTCCGATGCCTGCTGCAGTTGGTTCTACAGATTACCTTCCAGTGGAAAACACACACTGATAAAATTCCTGTCAACTCCAATAGCACTGAAAAGAGGAGGGAGTTACTGCGTCAGTTTTTGTTGGGAGCTGTGGTCACCTGGCAGGGTGCTGTGGCTTGCCTGGAGAAGCAGGTTGCCTGCAGTGCCTGTCAGCACCAGGACAGATTCCCCTGCACGCAGCGTCACTTGAATTCGTGATGCCCAGGGAGCCTCTGGACATGAGCAGACCGTGTCTGCAGAGGAGCTGTGATAAAAAAGCTCGTTTGGGAAAATCCACAAATTGCTGACATATGGAAGTGACTGCGGCCCTCCGCGATTGCCTCTGCTAGTATCCGTAGAGTTAGAACAAGGCTGGAACAGGACTGTATTTAGCCAAGCACAAATATGAGGATTTTCCCAGCATGTCAATGAGATTTCACTGAAAATGCGAGTTCTTGTACACTTTGGTAACACCAGCTCCAAATTCTACCTTAGTATTATTATTTCTTTAGGGAGAGATTACGCTTTTCAGCTTCTCCTAGGAACACAAGTGACAAGCACCCGGATTATATTGTTTGTCTCTAGCAGTGAGACATTCACCTTGGTTCACCTTTTGTTGCCACAAAACTGAAGGAACAAGTTCTTGGAGGCCACCCTATGGTGGGCCCAGTATTTTTGAGGCCCCACTATTACACTAAACACCTTCTTTCTCACAGAACATCCTTTATAAGGCACCTGTCCCACAGGGTTCCAGTGATGTCCTGCCTAGTATTTATTTCCCCTCTGTTCCATATCCTTATGCTCCGGGAGTAGACTCCTTTTTTTTGGCTATTCTTTTTTTCTGGATTATTTTTTATATTATACTTCACTTGCTAAAGTTACTGAAGCTCTGTAAGTGTCAGTGTGGGTTTTAAGCTCCATAAATAAAACCCTTGAAAACAAACAGCAGAATGTTCTTGAGCAAAAGACTTTTAAATGGGTAACCCCCGAAATACTGTGCTTATAGTTTCTGGCCACCCTGAAGGAAGAATAAAAAGGAGATTTGTTAGCCAAATGGCAAGGATAAAGAGCCCAATATATCTCCTTCTGATTATGAGCCCTTTTTTATTTTTTAAAAAATAACTGGGAGATTAAGGAGGGTATTTTCATTGTAGAGGGGCAAGAGAAAATGAAAGGAAAAAAAAAGCTCTATTTAATGTTCTCATTAGCTTAATTCAGAGGCATAATGAAGCGTTTACTCTGGCTATCTTTTATAGCCAAAAACAACAGGAACTTTTTAAAAGAGAATGAAAGAGAATACAGGAAATACTGCATCTACATGCTGTCCTGAGAGAAGCTGTGACCTAAAGAGTATTGGTAAGCTAGAAATTTCATTGCATTTTTGCTGGAAACTTTATACTTTGTATTGTGGTATTTATATAGCAAAGCGGCATATCCAGTTTCTTGGATAAAGGTGTATGGAAGGCCCATGGAAAACTATTAAGAACTATGTGGAAAATTTGGAGGGCTGCTCTGCTTCCATTCTTATTTTTTAAGATAAATTACATGGTAATGTGATATTTTATGCTGCAAACTAATCTTTGTGCTGCGTGTTTCCATGCCTGTGTTACTGATATTGATACCTTCAGGCAAATGTCAAACTCCTGTGTTAACTTTCTTGTGTCCCCAGAGTGCCAGCCACAACGGGGCCCTGTTCATCACGTAGACACCACCCAGGAAATACCCTTGGCAACAATATTGACCATCTCTTCACAATGATAAATAAAGGAGAATCTTGGACAACAAAAATGACACCTCTCTGAAGAATGTCAAATAGAGCAGCAGTAGTTCCAGGAAGTTAGGGCAGGCCGTGGCACGTCTGTAAGTAAACAAATGAAGTTGCTTTTATATGATAGATTAAAAGGAAGGCGTTATTGTTCAGGGGGTGAAATCTGGAGACAAAGTAGGTAAATTTCCTTTGGGCAGAATGCTTCAAATCACTTTGGAAAGTTATTTTTCATGGTAATGAGATAGAAGGGAACACATGGGATGAGTTACTGTATTTAGGTAAGGTGAATTCAGATCAAGTGTAATTGTCAACTGGAAAAAGAAAATTTTTTTTTTTTAATTGCCAGAACATTACAGAAATGCAGAACAATATGGCTCACCTGCTATTAGAGGTATTTAATTGGGCAGCCCCTTCATGTTATGTTCATCGGTGTCACTGACGCCAGGGACGCTATAGGATGTGCTGGAAGTCAGTGTGGTTACAGCTGTGTGACTCGGAGGGCAACATTTTTAAGGCTTTCCTAGAAAATTGGGGGCATTTCTCAAACCACAACACTCTTGTTTGCCCGAGGGAAACTGCATTACTTTAAAGTGAGATACCTATTACAGCATATCCCACTGTCTCTCATGTGCTTTATATTTTCCAAAGAGTTTCCAGCTTATATATCCAAATATTACAGAGAAGGCACCAACACCTCCAGTCGCTTACTTTGGGATGTTTTTTAGGTGCATACTCTTGAGAAATGCAGGCCATCCCTTGGACAACCCAACAGGCCGTGCTAGGTAGCAGCCCAAGTCCTCTCAGGGGAAATAAAAGCAGCCTCAATTCAGTGGTGGAGTCACTAAGTCCCACAGAAGTGGGGGGAAACCAAGCAGACCCCCCGTGGTGCCTCAGTGCCGGGAATGGACCCGTCCCCTGCGGCTCCTGGACACGGACACTGGAGCCAGGAATTCCCTGCAGCCATCCAAGACAGGCACAAGAAGGGAAAGCTCCCCCAGCGGCACTTTGGACTCTTCTGTGGGACTGCTCGCCTCTCCTTGCTGATCATAGAGGAAGGATATTCCTGTCTGAAAGGCCTTTCCCAAGGCAGGCCGCCTACGGCTAAGTCACTCCTGACAGAAATTTCTCTCTTTTTTATTTTTAAAGAGCTCCAGTCATGAAAATTTGGCAAGTCCCTCCAGGCACTTCCTAATTATGAGGAGGTTTTTCCTCATGTCTGCCTGGATAACTTCCTTGCTGTGGTTTAAGATCATTATTAATTTTCCTCTGTGACTGTTTTTGAAAATGGTCACATTCCCCACTCTTTGGCAATGGTCTTCTCTTTATTAGGCTGAACAACCCGATTTATTACAACTTTGTGATTTTAGGTCTCTAATTATATTCTCATTGCTGAACTGTCCAGTTTTGCATGTCCTCTTGAAATATGACAACCAGCTGCAAAACTGTCCTCAAGTTGTGATCCTATCAAATCCAGATCGAAGATGTTGCTTGAGTGTATGCAGAAGGTAACCCCTGTTTGTTGACTGCTTAGATATTGATCAGTTAAATCAATAATCAATAATTTTTCTGGCTGAAATTACTTCTTAAAAGCAACCAAGGGTGGGATTCACATTTTTTTCTATTTGGCAATCTTAAATTGACACACCCAAGTCTAAGCTTGCTGTCTATGGTGAGTGGAGAGATGCAGGCTCTTCATGAGGGAGATTCATCCCATCCCCATGGAAGTGTCTAAGATACATGGGATTAAACCAAAGGAAGTGAATTGCCTCCCTTTCCCCAAGAATAACCTTAAAGAAGCCCAAAAGATTAGGCTAGACTGCATATCTACCTTTCAGATAGTTGAAGGGAAATCGCTTTACCTTAACAATACAATATAATTCATCACTCTCAACAGAAGGAATAAATCCTAAGGAAATATATATATATATATATATATATATATTTATAAGCATATATTTTCATTTCTTACTGAAATGCTATAAGCCGTAGTACTTTGACTCTTTTGTTTTCCATTGTCAGTTAACAGATAGTTATTTTAAGATCTAAATATTTTGAGAGAATTTTGTCCTTAGATGGAGAGATTAGAATTGTATGAAGATTATTTCTAAAATTATTCAGAAAAAAAAAAAAAAAGAACAAAATCTACTATAGTTAGTTTATATAGCCAATCCACCGGCTAGATATTTTTCTTATGGCTCTCTATTTTTTAGTGTTCCCCAAATTATTAGCCTAACAGCACACACTAAAATGTAACTTTTATGTCTGGATGTCATCTATTTTAACAGCATTGTTAGAGCTTTTGCTGCTCTGGGCAAACTTCCTACTTCTGTGAGGTTAGATGGTAAAGCTTGGCAGAACTATATTTATGGTACAGGTACCGATTATTTCAATTTATCAAAATATTAAGATAAAAATCGATTTTTGCAGTTGATATCATATTGCCCCAAATTAAATTAGCTTGGCAGTTTAACTCATTCGTAACCTGATTTTGATTACTCCTAAACCAGAAAGTATATGGTCATTATTTATAAATGCACTGAAAATTATTTAGAGATGAAATGAAATGAACATATTACAGACAAAAGTAGCATATGATAGTACGGATGGAAGGGCAGTAACAAATAATGTTAGAAGCTACCCATTTTTATACATTTTTACTGTATTAAACTGGTAGCTTTAACGAATTACTCATTCATTAAAATGGCTTGAAAGGATTCCCATTTCATGCTAAACCCCTGCATTTTCTGGGTTGAGATCATTTGTTCTGCCCCTTACAAAGCCTGACCTCTCCCATGGCCGGTTTTCGTGTGGGAAGAGCGAAGGAGGAAACGCCTGAGGTGCAAGAGGCACCTCCTTGAGCACCCTGCTCTTCCCTCCATCCTGGCTGACCGTTAGACCTCTGCAGGACAGGATCTGGCCTGGAAAACATTCCATGCACCGACCCCCTGCTCCGTGGGCTGGCCCCTTCCCTTTCCTTTAGACACATGAGATGGTTTGGATCCCTGTGATCCTACGTCAGCCTGTCAAGATTTTGCAGCGTAGCTGATTTCTCTTTCACTCCATCTGTTGTTTAAGCTCGGAATTGGAATAATGGGGTTAAAATGCTGACATGTTTATAAAGCTGCTCTCTGTGCAGACACAAAGGGAAATTTTGAAGGCACTGCCTGTTATCCATGGAAAGGGACAATTTTGGGTGTAGCCTTTGGGAGCACTGAGCTACACAGGGCTATAGGGCCTCTGGGAAGCTCTACCAACAGCAGAAGCCAGAGGTTCTGGAGCTGCTTAAGGTAAAGGACTTAAGGTAAAGGTAAGAAAAAAGGGGGAAAAAAAAAAGGAAAAATAATAGAACTGGAAGCATGTGTGACACACAGCAAGTAGAGGTGGCACAGATAGGGATATTGGGAGAGTGATTTTGATTTTGCTCCCTGTAAGAAACAAAACTTCATGTTGTTTCTACCAAATTTCCATTATTTGAGGTGACTACATGAAAGAAATGGAAAAAAAAATATTATTTCTTTTTAGCTAATCTAACTGTTAAAGCTTCCTACACCATGTAGGAGACTGACGATCTGTGAAGGATTTTTTTTTTTTTTTTTTTTTTGAAAATGGTAGCAAATGGTAGCAGGAGATTTTGAAATAAAAAAGTGGCAGAAAGAGGGAGGTTTCTCTTCTGTGCATTCCCCATGAGATGATCTAGGCTTGTGAAGGCTGGGCTGGAGCACCTGAAAGGGCTGAGGGGGCTTCTCAGCTCACACGGTGTGTGGGAGAAGAGGGGAGCAGAACATAGGAGTGGCTGAAGGAGATGGGAAGGTGCTAAGGAGATAGTTAGTTGAAGGAGTGGGAGATCATAACAAAACTGTAATGTGCTATTCAGGACAGAACTGTAATGGGTTCACATACGGCTGTATGCTACATTTTATTGTAATTCAGAACCACGTGCTGCATTTCTCATCTTAGATAGATGAGGAAGAGGTAAAGGGTTGCCCATCTTCACATTTTTTCCCCCAACTTTCTCTGGTTGCCATTAAAATTGTTCCTCAAGATAGTGCTCTCCTAGGCACGCTGCTGGTCAACATTGTAAAAAATCTATTCATTTTATATAAGTTTTCTTCCAAAGTCCTTACTTCACACAGAAACAGAGGAGGGAGCAAGATTAAATTCTGTTTCTTTGTAAAAGCACATCCCATTTTCTAGAAGAAAGAACAGCAACAACAGCAGGAACCTCTGTTTGTGCAGCGTCCCAGCCTTTGGCTAGAGGCCTCTCCTTGCCTTCTCCCGCAGGCTTATTCTGTCTATCCCAGGGTTTATTCCATCTACTTGACTTTCTGGTTGCCTGGTGTGTGGTGTCTCTGCACGTGGCCTCCTTAGCTTAGTGGTGCTTCCTTCGCTATGAAGCTCAGCCCCTGCCTGGCCTCGCTTGCAGACTTGTGCTCTGGGGTTTATGGTAAGTCCCCTATAGAAATCTCCCGCCACAAAAAAAGAGCAGAAATTCCTTCAGAATTACATTGGTCTGAACTCCAGCAACAAAAACACTTCCAGTACTCATGCAATTCAGTGAGGTTTCATCCAGCTTTCAACGTAACAATGCACAAGACAGAGCCCTTGGAGGTTGTCCAGTTTTGGGTGGAATCTTAGGCTTATACTCCTATAACTCTGAAATAAAATGTATGAGCTAACTGTGACTTCAAGCTGTGTTTTACAGTACACCAGCCCAGAATTTCATACATTCACTGTATAAAACCAAGGGTGGGCATGCAGCTTAAGCTTGTTATTTTGACTACCTCTGTACTCAACAGAAGGCAGGCAGGCTCCTGCAGGGCCATTCGTCCTGTTGCAAGGTAAATATCAAGAATACAGAGCAGATCTTTTGCTCTCTCAAATGTCTCTCTCTGAAGTAACCAATGAGGCAGCCAGAACAATTAGCTTAAATTGGACACTTCACCTTTTGCTGGCTAAACATGAGGAAAGCAATCAGCAACAGTTTTCTGCTGCAGAAATTCCCATTTTTAACGCTGCAAAAGGCCTCCAGGAGAATTATCCATCATCTGGCTGCTTCGTCCAGTGTCACCGAACAAAAATGCTTGTAAAACCAAACGAGGTGCAGCTGTGCTGAGCTCTGCTTAGCCCCATGTGTGTATCTGCTGCAACCTGTGCTGAATCTCCTAAAACTGCCAAGAGCTGAATCACACAGTGGGAGCAAATCTAGGGACAGGGGTTTGCTGCTTGCAGGGCTTAAAAAGTAATATTATAAAATGTGATGTTGAAAAAGATTTACTTCAGTCTGAGAGCTACAGTCACAACTTAAAAACGTGCAGCTTCTCTCAGTTTATAAAACCACCAGGGTTTTCTACAACATAAAACCTATGGAACTAATTGTTCAGTACATTTTTGAGGTTAGGAGGCCAGGAGATTTCAGAAATAAGTACCTATCAGTTATTTTGATCCCTGATTTAGATTGGCTTGTTTGGGCATCTGTAGCCAAGCATTATG
>JAVCKT010096977.1:0-12275 GCA_032273925.1 Rhynchotus rufescens | reverse complement strand
TAAGAGCCTGATCCTGTAAAAGATGTAAGTCACAAATTCCCTTTCCCATGTGGTAGGAAAATAAGACTCCCAACTTCAGCTGTCATCCTCTAAAGAGCAAATGAATATTGCCTATGGAGAACTACTAGGAAAAGGAGCAAAACACTAACGTATCTATGAGTAAAACTCGCTGTCCCTCTCCCAGGCATGGGCAAGATGGAAGGTTCTTCACTAATTGCTTATCAAATTCTGCACAGGCTTGACCTCTCAGAGGCAGAGTTTAGGTATTCTATTCCTTGACTTTGCTGGACATTTGCTACTGAACAAGTTCAGAAAGTCTCAGCAGGCTGTTGTTTTTCATTTTCCTCCTTGACTCTTTCAAGTTTTGCAACCAAAGACCTATTCTATAGAAGCCTAATGACGTTGTAAAGAGAAGTATCCAAAATTCTTGGATATACTCTTAATTTACTGTGTTGAATTTGGCTCATCGCATTATTATCCAGCTTCCAACTGTAAGCAGCTTAGTATACTGGCAGAGACTTCTGGAATACTCAATTTCTTTCCATTCTTGGGTATTTCATTACTTTGGTTGCTAAAAGACAGCATCATCAGCATTTTGATCTATATTACATCTTAGGGCCAAGTCTATTGAGTTCTGATGTTAAAGCAGGCTCACCAGCTGACTTGGCAGCTGCAGCATCAGCCCTGTCTCCTCACCACAGCTGCAGTTTGTTTTGGACTTTCATCCATTCAAGCACCGAGCCTACAATGAGATCATGGCTCCAAGTGCCATCCAAGTCTTCTGGCTTCCCTTTTAGATTTGCAGTGATTAATGGCAATAAGATCTGATATATAATTTGTCTGACTTTATTCAGAAGATATACTATGATAAAGTTTATACACTATGAAGGCTTGACCAATGCCTTTTAGACCAGAATTACATGTAAGACAGGAAACAAATGAAATCAGGTAGAAAAGTTTCTCCTGATTTTTTTTTTTGGATAATGCTGCTACAAATTCAACATGAATTCCAAATACAAATACCTCAGTACATACTGATTTTATTTCATTTGATAATGGCAGGCTTTTGAAGTCTTCTTTACCTGAAAGTGGCATCTTTTGAACAGAGAATTGAGACATCAGACAGAAGCACTTACTAATGTTTATAGTTCATTTTTCATACCAAGAAAAAAAAATGAACAGAAAGAATTTTGAACACTATCATCTGCACAAGAAGATACATTATTGTAAAATGCAGCTTGGTTTTATTGCTGGTATTATCATGAACAATGTATCCGTTATCACTTTGTAGAGGCTTTCTTACCTGTTATCAAGCTTTAAGTCTTACAAAATATACTTATTGTGGAGGGCTTGCTTATTACTCAACTTGTAGTGAACCTTTTTTTTTACTCTGTCTTTCATCTTTTTTTCTTGTTCTTTCTTTCATGCAAAGGGAAAAAATAGCAGGATTTTGGAGGAGTAATTTTGAATTATTATTTTACTTTTATTTTCCCTTTTTTGGGGGAGTTGGAGGAAGCAGATGAAAAATCGGTTCATTCTTTTTATTTGTTTTTCTGAAGTGCTTTGTTATTACAGTGAGTTCAAAGATGGAAAAAAAAAGAAGTCATGAGATCCAAAGCAAGCTAAATAGAGAGTTTTAAGGGGATCTTATGCCTGTCTTTTGGGGATCTTCTGCAGAATTTTTCTTTAGTTATTCCTTTGTGCTATAAAAAGGTTCAGAAGTTTGAGCTGTCAGCACTTCTCTACCTATTTTAACCTGTTTCTCTGCACTCTAAATGAATTTATTGCACAGATATAGAAATTGCATTGCATAGGTGAGCAGAGAAAGAACAGTATATTATGGGAGGAAGTTATGCAAGTGAGCAAGTGGTAGTTTATATGATTTTATACAGATATTCTAATGATTGAGACATTTATATTAATCATTCGCACTGTATAGATGATGGAGTCCTCATCAGTAAATGCCCCATCCTCCATACACACAGACAATATTCTTCCGATTAAATTGTTTCTCAGTTTTGTTTACCTTATTATTCATGTGTGGATACAAATATTGTGGGGAAAGAAGGTACAGCTGAAGCAAAACAGGGTTGAAGCTGTCACATGCCTTATTGTCAAACAATCTCTTCTCCCACAGACCATGTCTGGTATGGTAAATGTCAGAATTGCCAGAGGTGGAGCTCAGATGTTGGAACAGTAAATCTGTTGCATCTCGTTGTTATGTTGGTTGTTGGAGGAGACCAGATGTGAGGTTTTGGTGGCCCAGGTTGCTAGCAAGTAGGCTGCAATCATCATGCTCCTTTTGCTTATAAAAATCCAAGCTGTCAAGAAGCTGAGGCAGAATAGTAATAAAAGGCAGTTTCCTAATTAGCTTAGCAACAGAATTTCACTAATTTATTAAAAATAAATAAATACCACGAGTTGTAAACCGTAAACATTAAGTACTTTCAGATTAGAATTTATTTTAATGGAAATGAGTTATAAGACTTGTAGAAGTTTGAATCCTTTTTTTGTGACTTGTTTTCTGTGTTATGCAAGAAGTATAAGGGAGGTTGCAGGATGGCAAGGAAGGACCAAGAGAAATTTCCTCTGACATGGAAATTCTGAAGTGTTTCTGAAAGTGTGTTATTCTTTCTTGCCATGCTCAGGTTCAAAGTAGGGGCAGCGCTCTCTGCTCTAGGTTCTCCCTGGGCTGCTCTGAAGAGCATTGACAGCTCATACCTGCCCCAAGAGTTGGGAGAACATAGCCCAATGCCTGCCTGACAGATTCTTCCCCCTTTACTGTGCACATCTTGAGGCTGAGATAACAGTGGCCCTAGAACTACCTCTTCAGAGCACCCCAATTCCTCAGTGCATTGAAGTGGTTAAGGATGTTCCTGGTTTAGCTGGGGAATCGCTCCCACTGTCACTCCTGCTGAGGGGTGGGTGGAAGCAGTCTCATTAACCTTGCTGAGTGCATTTTGGATCTCCTGGTGGAAAGCATCCTGTAGCTAAGCATTGCTCTCCTTCAGCAGTCACACTCGAAGACAAGGCTGTGACCCCATCTACCAGGAGCATGAGCCGAGGGAATAAGTACCATTCTGTCGTCAGACAAGCTCACTGACTTTTACTCTGTTTATCAATAGGTGCTTTAAGGATATGGAAAAGATAAAGGAGGTGAATAACTATTCTCATTTAGTCTGTGACTGACTGGAAAGTGCAATCAGAGTGACACATGTCACCAGTCAGCCGATGTGTGACTTCATTATCAGGCACTACTGGACACGATACATTTGCTAAGCATTTATTGTAAGTAAGCAAGGCTGTGCTTGAGGTTGGACTGACCTTATCTGTTGCCAGATAAGTCCAGTACTGTTAGTCCCAAAAGTCTCAGTACTGCATTATTTCCCAGGTCATTGTCTGCTCTTTGAATTTTTTTTTTTTTTCTTCCTAGAACAAATCTATGGAGAATTAGTTTCTTGTGTCTAGCTAAAGTTTTGCATTATTCACTACCTCATCTATCTTGTTGGTGACTATCATGGCACCTTTTACCCAGCTTTTTTTGTATGTATGTGTGTGTGGTTTTAAACTGCCTTATTTTGTCTATGTTAGTTCTAGGTTATATTGAATGAAAGCCACAGATAAGCATTCTTTATTACTAGATCAATTTTTTGCTTTATTTATTTTCCTGGCAGCTTCCTAGACAAGTTACTTCAGGGCTTATATAACAGTTCAGATTCATCATGGTTGCCTCTAATTTTGATTTGACAGAGACGCATATAAAAAAGTTGGTTGTCCAATACCATCAATGGCGACAATAGAGAGAAGAGAGAATTTCTTCTGCGTTCTGTATTTAGAATGATAGATCTTCACAGCTCCCAGAAAGCACATTGTAAGGGTTATTTTAATCTAAAAACACACAAACAAAAAAAAAAAAAAACTTTGTAAAAAAGTGCACTACATTAGTTCCTAAATTCCTATTTTGAAATCTTATAGCCTACACTCCAGATAAGATAAGATGATAACAAGAACAGAATAAGATGGTGGTATAAAGTATTCAGCGACTCCTTTTCCTTCTTTCCTTCTGGTTCTGCATTTTCCGTGAATGAAGTAAATGTGTTATCCCATCAGCTTTTTGACTAGTCATGCTAGTAGAAAGACTATTGCCTTTTGTCTACATAATTGAAGTAAAATAGAATGGATAACTGTGCAATACCTTAGCTTTCATTTTGCCTCATTAACCAGCTACACAGTGAAAACTGTGCTTAAGGAAATACAAAGCCTCTTTTGAAAAGACCTTCTGGTCAGAGAATATTCCTTACCTTCCTCCTCTTACTTATTTTAGTTGATTGTTTGATGGCTTAGAAAACAGACTTCCTTCTCTTTCTATTCAGCACACATTAGATTACCTGGAGCAGTACAATGCTTGTACCGTGATATGTACAAATTACAGGTAAAAGCTATTTCCTAGAGATTCTTTAAAAAAGAATCTGAAGCAACAATCCCACCTCAGCGCACCAAAATGCACGTGGATGTCAGTGCCTGGTGATTCACTCTTGAAAATCTACTTCTATTAGTTACACTAATCGCTTGTGCAGGCATAGCTGGAGGTAATTAATGTCCACAGAAGGTTCTTAAGTAAAAACTGTCTTTTAGTATTAATACTTTGAGTTTAATTTTTAGCAGTAATGCTTTATTCTTGTCTTCTCACTACTCAGTAGAGGATTTCAATTGAAAGAAATTCAATTGAAAATAGAGCATCCTACAGAAAAAAAGGAGGAGGGAATAGAATCAAGGAATGCAACATGTGCATCACTGTAATCATTGCTTCCATTGAAGGCTGCCTGTTGGTTATCAGCAGCATGAATTAAAAGTCTAATGAATTTTTGTAATCATCATAAGCTGGTCTGTTACAATATCACATTACCTTTTTTTTTTTTTTTTTTTTTTTTTTCCTTCACTGTTAAGGTGGCTATGTGCCATCAAGGGAAAGGGAAAGGAAAATAGAATCTGAGCTCCTGTATACTGGTTACACCAGATGGATGCTTGTCCTAGAGCAGATGTAATCAAGTATTAGTCATTGGGGAAGATACAACTGCCTGAACTTTCTTGGAGCCAGTCCACATGCATTGTGATGATTGCATCAGAAATCAACAGGACAGAAATGAAACAGAAATATTCTAAATGCAAAAATAGATACTTTGTTGTGATAGTTAAATCCTGACACTTGAACAGAATTAATGAACTAATTACATACCTGGAATGCACAACCTCTGGAGATCCAGATGCATTTTCTAGATCTGCCTTCATTCTGTGACCTTGGGCAAATCACTCATAGACAGGGTGGTTTCAGATGTGTGAGTCTCATTCCTCTTACAAACAGCAGGATCTTCAAAAGTGATTCAGTGCTCTTACAGGTTTGGCAGGTAGCAGGTATAGTCAGCCAACACGAAACAGTAGATAAAGGACTTGCTGAAGATGATTTCTGGATCAATCAACTTGGAAGTTGATTAAGGGCTGCTCTTTAGGAATCACAGTAATCTTTGTTTTAGCTGGATTTCAGAACAGGAATAGGGAACTAGAGGAGAAAAAAAATATATCTCCTCTTGTGTACTAGAACAACAGAATTACTATTAGACAACAATAATGGCAATTCTGTTGGTCTGGGAGAGTTCAAATCCACAATTTTCATTTATAATATTATTCATCAATTATGGACAAAACAGTGACAAGTTGTCTTCTTCCCACTGAAGCCTTTATATATACTCTGCAAGATATACAGGGCAGAAATAACTAGAAGCACATACACATAGAAAAAAAGGGACTCCCAGAATTCTGATTTCTGGGAATTCTTTATATATTTTTGCAACGAAAATGAGAAATCACCTAAAAAAAACCCTCAACAACAACAACAACAAAAAAGTGAGAAAAAATTGAGAAGGGATCAGATGTCACTTTTGAAATCAATGAGTGAAACTATATCTTATTCAATCTTCTCTTGTCATACCCTCAAATGTACTTGATTCGCTGTGCGTATCTACTCTGCTTTAGACTGAACTGAGCCCTCTTCTTGTTGTGCAGGCCTCATTGAGGATGATCCAGTATTTGCATGCCTCTTCCAACCTCTCTTTCAAATTTGCTGATGTTTACGAAGAAATTAAGTTAAATAGTCGTGTAGGAAAGAACATTTGGGAGCCTATGAGGTCCAGTGGTAAAATGTTAGACAACCTGGAGAGTATACCATCTGAATCCTGTCTGACTTTTACCCTTTTCTTATTTCATCTTCAGTATTGATAAGCTGTAGCTCTGTCTATCATTTACCTAGAATATTAATTATTGGATACTGCTATAGTAATCTCAGTGTGAACATCAGAGTTTTATAGTAGCACAATAAATCTCACAGATGGAAGATTTGAACTGCATGGAATTTTCTACTTTCTCCTGCCCTTCACCTGGATGCATTTAGCAGATGCTCAGAACAAAATTGAGCATCATAGGTATTCCAGAATTAACCCAGAGAGGCAATCTTGATTTTTGGTCGTTAAACTAGGTGACCAAGTTCAACCTGGGATTTGATCCATCTCAAATGGGTAAACATCTGTTCACTGAATTAAACCACTTGTGGGTGGGTCAGAGAGGCAAGGAGTAAACTGAGAGCTTTACGTGTATGAATCCATCACAGACCTTTTCATTTGATGGAATCACTTTCTCCGATCCTCGATTTCAGTTTTATACCTTGAGGTATACAGGTACTGATAATACATCCTAGCACATGTAAGAGCAAAACTGGAGTTCCTTGCTACACGACTAATTAGCATAAGCAAGTTCTGGTCTCATAGCAACCTAGATCTGATGATGAACACCTGCCAGCCCAGATGGTTTGGGAAAGAATTTTCTAGTTTAATTGAATAAAGCACTGTTTCTCTGCTGCCTCAAAATATTGTTTAATAGGATTTTTTCAAGAAGTCTGAAAAGTGATGATTGTGAAACCTTAAAAAAAAAACATCTCCAAAATTGTCACGTTCAACTGTCATCACTTATCAAGGCATGGCTTTTCAATAATGCATAGCTGTTATATCTTAATCTATCCAAGTGTGCTAACAATAGTTATTGAATAGGCATAAATTCAGGAATATTGCCAAATCAATCAGTAGGACTTGCAAAATTACAAAAACTCTTCTTGTAGTATCAATATTAATTGAGAGAGTTCTGTGGAGCATTTTGTAAAATTTCAGTTTAAAGGTCAAACATAATAATTCTCAAATAATTATTAAATGGAATCTTTTAATTTATGGTAAAAGCTGTGTGCAGGTCAGTGGAGTTCTCCAAATGAGAAATGTCTCCTACAGACACTGTTGCATTAACCTTATAACTCATTGCTGAAATTCTGATCTCACTTATGTCAAAAGTACCAAGATTTTAACCATCAAATATGAGGATAGCCACCTTACAAATGTCAGTGGCTTTTTAGAATATCTATAAATTTTCAAAGGAGTTAAGCTTTTTAGAGGACTTTAAGAAATTTTAAAGTCCTTTCCTTACTGAAAAATCTAACACCAAATTTGACTCAAATAAAAATGGTCTTTACAATATCCCATTACATCTCTAGGATATATATCTTACTTCAGTTTTATTATTACACTTAGGAGAGTAAGGATAATATTTATAAACCAGAGTGGAAAAAAATGCAGCAAATTTTCAGAAATTCTGAAGAATAGCCCCACTATGTATTTTGTATATTTCCATGTCTGATATTCAATATTCAGCAGTAAAGTGATATTCAGTATTCAGCACTGAACCTTAATTTTGGAGATAGTGAGGCAGGTTGGTGATGAAAATCCTCCAGGACTGGAAAAGAACCTTGATTGCCCTGCTTCCCACTACGCCTCCTTTCCTTTGCATCATACGATCTTCGTCAAACTATTCGATATGAAATATGAAGAGCTCATTTAAAAAGACTGGTTTACTCTTAAGGTTCAGAAACAACTTTGCCAGGTGTGATGTATTATAATACACTCCCAAGAAGTTAGCAGGCTATTTCACATATGAGTCTGAAAAAGGATCACTTCAACTTTGAGAGTCAAGTACTGAATTTTCACTGTTAACAATAAAGCGTTAGTTTGTATAAGCAGTCTAAACAGACATCCTTGAGAAAATATATCAGGATAAAGGATTAGTAGTAATGCACCAGTTTATACTATCTTCTTTAATGGAATTGGCACTTTAAATCATATGTTAGATTTGAAAGGAAGATATTTCACCATCCATTTACAATTCATTGCAGACCTAGCATACAAATACATCTAAACTGTTAACACATTCCAAAGGTTTATTTGCTAACAGTCTTGAACTGCAAATGAAAAAGAGAACCTCTTGTGTTCTGTACAGCAAGGTCACTTAGAACTGGAGGAGAAATATCTTCATAAGAACTGTGGACGGTGGAGGGGGAAAAAAGCATATTCTCACAAAAACAGCAGCAAACCACAGGGCAGAGGAAAGAGCAACACAAAGAAACCCCAAAAAACATAGAGGAGATGGTAGGGATGCATCAGAAAGCCTGCAAAAGTTAAACACAAACATTTAATCCAAAACTCAGAGATCATATTTCATTTGAATTGCAAAATGAACAAATATCCACTCATCAGCTAATTCAACTATCCCTATTGGCACTGCATGGTTTCATTAAGGAAGTTTGCTAAGATGAATTTTTGTTGCTATTGTTATTTCTGGGAGGAGAAGAGAGCAGAACCACTTTATTTTAAATGAATTCTCCCTTTCCTTATCTTTGCTTTTACTGTAACTGTAGCTATAGTAGTGACAACTGTGATCCAGAAGTGATTAGCATGGGATTCAAACCTCTAAAATAGGGCATCTGAAGCTTTGCTCTGCTTATAAATGAATATATTGAGAATCCTGAACCCTGGTTGTTCTGTATTGTGTACCCTGTCTTTGTGTATTTATTTTGCTTGTTTTTAATATATATGATAAATTTAAAAAATAACTACTTAATAATGTTTAGAGCAAAGTCACAACAACATGCAAGCTATAAAGGTATTGTTATCTGCAGGGGTAAGAGGGAGAGCAGGAGGAGGGATCTGACTGACGCTCAAACACTGAAGTCTAAATTACAGCAGGAGAGCTTGAGTTTCTTTATAGTTGTGTTGATTCTGAGCAGAAGCTGGCAGGGAGGCCTTTTTATTTTCGTTTTTCATGTTGGATCTCTTGCTACCTGCTACTTAGCTCAACCTCAGGTTATTTTTTCCCTGTATTTCCCTGGGTTTAGAATGAATTGTGGGTTGAAGCTCATAGCGGGCAATGGATATGATGTTACCAAAATCAAGCCTGTCAGACACTTCCAGAGGGATGTTCTGACTATAGCGGAGCTGTCATCCAAAGATTTCTTCGAATAAATCCAGAGGAAATGGCAGGAGACCTCAGACAAGTGTGTACAATGTATGTGGAGACAAATATGCTTAAATGCATGTGGGTGTGTGTATTAACTGCACAGAGACTGAGAACACTGGGGGATCTTCAGAGTGGAATCAGGCAGGTTTCTGCATGGTGGAGGCCAGGGCTTGGGCAGATAATGTGACGAACTGCTTTGATTTCCTAGACAACTTTCAAACCCCATCAATTTTCAAGCAGTATATCAAGCTAAAATGTCAGCTAGGACATTTTCTTCTCAAATAAATGCATCATTTTAATCTCTAGCAAGAAATGAGTTATATCACTCTGAGATTTTCTGTATACTTTACTAATGATATGAATATATCCATATATATACTGCACAGCTGCCCTATGTATAGCAGTCTGGACTCCCAGTGTTTCTCTTGTTTCCTCTTCACATGCACAAGCAAACACAGACAGAAACCTGAATGTCCCTCTCAGAGGAACGTGGCTCCTAGGGCGGTCACCATCAGCCCCACCAGCATCACCATGGGTCAGCAAGAGCAGCTCTCCAGAGCACCTTTAGGATTGGTAAGGGGTTCACTAGCTAGGAGTATGGGACACATTATGGGATGCAGAGGAAAAATATTTCAGGTTGGCACAAGTCTTTTTATGATATATTCTAGGCATCTAGGTGATCTGGGGAGAAACAGACATAGGAAAATAGAAGGGAATAATAAGGGTTAGTTGCATGCAAGTACATTGCTGTCAAGTGACCCTGTGCTCTTGCCCCATGCCTGATTGGTTCTGTCGATCATGTCTTCTAGTTCAACAGCTCTCTGACATTTTTCTTGTGTGAAGAAGTCAGGATGTCATATAAGGATTGGGTAATTTTTAATTTTTATCTTTTCTTCCTCCTTGTTTCTCTTTGTTTCTTTGTCATGTGGTCACACTGTTTGTGTGTGCTTTTCATCTCAGTATCATGATCTTTGGACTGTTCCCCATTGCAGGAGCTGACAGTTGCCTATGCTGATGGTCAGCTCTGCTTATAACTTCTCTTCAGAAATTGTTTACCTTTTCCTGTAGAATAAATAAACAAATAAATAAATAAACAAATAAATAAAACACTGCTGTGATATATTTAAAGTGTCTACTCTCGAAGAGGAAAACAAAGCAAAATAAAACAATATAGAAAACACATCAGTGCTTTCAGAGTTGCTTTAATTTGTAACAGTACTCTGTCAGATCTGTTCCAGACTTGTTAATATTATAAATAGAGACAGCAATGCAATTTCAACTAAGAGATTAAATGCATGCTCTCTGTCAAGCTACATGAGGCATAAAGGTACATATTTAGTGTTCTTGTGGGAAAACGATGAACTGCTCATTTGAGTTCTTCAACTAATGGTCATACCCCCCAGAATAACATGATTTGTAACAGCAGTACCAACAAACTCATAAGGCAGTCTAAAAAATGCTCAAACTGTTTCATTCTGTGTCTTTTTCCCTGATATTTTATGTGATGACATGGTAAGATTTTTTTTTCTTTTCCCTCTGTAAACTTGACATAAACATAATTTTCAAAATATGATATCAAAAATTGCATTTAATATTTCCTTTATTGCATGTTCTGTCCCTCAATCCAGCAACTGTAAATACCTGTAAAATCTGCAGAATCAGGAACATGAACAATTTATTCAACATATTCTCTATATTTTCTCCTTTCACATAAGAGCATAGAAACATTCTGGTGAATGCTGTCAAAGTAAAACTGATAAATATACTCTACCTAGGACTTTTTGAGAAAAAGATATAGCAATCCAATATCCAATATTTATCATACAGTATTTGAAAAAGTAACTTTGGAGATTAAAAAAAAAACAACAGCAACAACAAAAACTCAGTTCTGTAAGTAACTAATCTAATGTTCAATGCTGGTCCACAGATGTTTTGTGTGCCATACTTATACAAACACATTATTAAACTAAAATATCTAATTAACTGGTGTCTGTTTCTTCTTCAGCTCTTAAATATTGTATTAGGACCATTTAGAGGAACAAGTATACTAAAATATTATTGAATTTTCTGTCTTTTCCCAAGATTTTCTAAAATTGCAACTGGAAAATGCAAGCTAACAGGAATGGATGCAAGATGCAGCATAATGACCTTTTTCTACTTTGTCTCATTCCCCATATTACGTTAAAATTCTTTC
The DNA here is from genome assembly GCA_032273925.1 of Rhynchotus rufescens. Taxonomy (NCBI): domain Eukaryota; kingdom Metazoa; phylum Chordata; class Aves; order Tinamiformes; family Tinamidae; genus Rhynchotus; species Rhynchotus rufescens. Next base: position 697 of record JAVCKT010096977.1, on the reverse strand, counting down.
CAGAATCATCCTCAGTTACTAATATTTAAATAACAAAGGTTGACAACACAAAATATTTCCTGTGGATATTTTTCAGTTTTAGAAATTATTCTATTTTGTCCATCTTTGAAATATTTTTATATTTTCTTTCCAAGAACATTGGATATTCACTTGTTGTTTACTTGCATGAACAATTGTAGACTGCTGTGTTAAATATCTTAATATTTGTCCAGTATCTAATAAGGGTTTGATCTCTCATTGAGTCAGAGAAAAGAAGTAATTATTTTCAATTTAGCATTAGAATATAAAGGGTTTCCTAAAATATAAATATTCTTATATAGCGTAGTTGAATTTAAAATCTTCTTAATTGATCCAGCAAGTGGAAAGCATCATTATTTCACAAGTACACTAACATCAATACACACACACACATCACTCACATCTATATCATATAGATATGATATAAATTCACTCATTGAAATGTTTTATACAAATTATCCACTCTGCTATAAAGAAATGAAGATCTGCTTCTGAAGCTTTTCTGACATGTGCATGGAGCAATAACTGAGCTGAAGAAGACAGAATGAGAGAAAGCTTATGGATTTGTTGTCTGATTCCATAAGAAAGTGTAACAAATCAAATAGGACAATCTGGAAAAGGAGAGGGAGAGGAGAGGGAGAGGAGAGGAGAGGGAGAGGAGAGGGAGAGGAGAGTGAGA
>JAVCKT010096976.1:0-12277 GCA_032273925.1 Rhynchotus rufescens | reverse complement strand
TTCTGCTGGAGTTTTGCCAGGAGCTCCCTGCTCATCCACGCAGGTCTCCTGCCCCCTCTGCCTGACTTCTTGCGCACTGTTGCTGGGCATGGTCAAAATGCTGCTTGAAAACTAACCAGCTCTCCTGAGCCCCTCTTCCTTCAAGAGCCCTTGCCCATGGGATCTTTCCCAGCAGGTCTCTGAAGAGACTAAAGTTGGCCTTCCTGAAGTCCAGGGTGGCAAGGCTACTTACTGCCCTGCCTCCTCCTCGTTGGATCCTGAACTCTATCAGCTCATGATCACTGCAGCCAAGGCTGCCCCCCACCTTCACATCTTCAACAAGGCCCTCTCTGTTTGTTAGTACGAGGTCTAGCAGCCCACCTCTCCTCATTAGTTCCTCCAGAACCTGCGTCAAAAAGTTGTCATTGACGCACTGTAGAAACCTCCAGGATTGTTTGTGCCTTGCTGTGCTGTCTTTCCAGCTGATGAGGTAGTTCAGGTCCCCCATGAGAACCTGGGCCTGTGACCATGAGGCAACGTCCAGCTGCCTGTAGAAGGCCTCATCAGCCGCCTCCTCCTGGTCAGGTGGCCTGGAGCAGACACCCACCACAGTGTCTCCCACGTTGGCCTGCCCTTTAACCCTTACCCACAAGCTCTCCACCTGCTCATCATCCACTCCCAGGCTGAGCTCCATGCATTCCAGTTGCTCTCCCACATACAGAGCAACTCCACCACCTCGCCTTCCCAGTCCTTCCTAAAGCCCTCCATGACAGCACTGCAATCGTTTGAGCTATCCCACAATGTTTCAGTGATTCCTATGAGATCGTGGTGCTGGGACCGCACACTCTCCAGCTCGTCTTGCTTATTCCCCATGCTTCACGCATTGGTGTATAAGCACTTCAGGGAGGTAATCGAGCCTGAACTTTTCCCAGGAGGCGTGAAAATGGACCCTCTATAATCACATCCTAGCTGTACCTCCCCACCACCATAGGCCTGTTGGATGACCATTGACTTAGGTTGTATGGGATTTATTGCCCAGTCCATATGACACTCCCCTTCTCCCTTCTTGCTCAGTTTAAAGCTCTCCTAACAAGATTGCAAAGTCTTTTGGCAAACACCCGCCTGTCCTTGGTGAGGTGGTTTCCACCATGCTCCACTAGCTAGTGGTCGTCAAACAGACTCCTGTGATCGCAGAATCCCAAACCTTGCTGCCAACACCAGGGGCGCAGCCAGTTGTTGATGTCAAATATCCGTTTTCTCCTACTTGAATCCATTCCCCTCATTGGAAGGAGGGAGGAGAACACTACCTGGGCTCCCATCTCTTTTACAGACACCCCTAGGGCTCTGTAATCTTGCTTGATTTTGGAGTTTCCCCATGGCATCATTAGCACCCACATGAAATAGCAGCAGAGGATAACAGTCAGTGTTTCGGACCAACCAGGGGAGCCTCTTCGTAACATCCCATAACATCCCTTATTCGAGCCCCTGGCAAGCAGCAGACCTCCCTGGATAAGGGGTCAGGTCTGCAGATGGGTGCCTCCGTGCCCTACAACAGGGAGTCATCCATAACGATCACCTGCCGCTTCTTCTGGGTGCTCCTTGTTTCCTTCGGGGGAGCAGCCTCAGGGCAGGGAGCTGATGCTCTCTCTGCAGACTGCCCCCTAGATGGGCCTTGGTTGACATCCTCATCTAACTTCTCCTCATACCTGGGCCTCATACCTGTTGGATATGGGGACTGACGTGGGCCAGGGAAGGGTTGTCCTGCCACCCCGAACAGGGACCCTTTTCCATTGTTGTTCGTCCTTGGATACCGTTAATTCTCTTCCCTCTGCCCTGTGGCAAAAGGGTGCTGGCTTTCCAGACTGAATCGGAGGGTTCTCTGGGTGCCTTTCTTGGGAGGCCTGCAGAACGCAGCTCCACCAGTCTATTTCTCTTTCGCACTCCCTAATGGCCCTAAGCCTTTCCATCTCCTCCTTCAGCTCCACCACTAGGCTGAGCAGGCCCTCCACCCGCTCACACCTAAGGCAGGCAGCATTTTCACCACTCCCTAGGACCAAGGAGAGGCTCAGGCATTCCTCACAGCTCGAGACCTGCACTGCCACATGCTGCTTCTGTGGCGGTTCAGTCTGCGTCGCCACAGCCTTCCTGGCGCAAGCTCTCTGACGAGTAGAGTCCATGGCTTCCCCTGCTCTCCTGCTGACGAAAGAGACTATGGGCAGAATTCTTTTGCTCGCCTGGGAGGAACCTCCCAGCCCGCCCGTCCTGCTCGCCCTGCCTGCGCTAACTGCCACGCCAACCGCCACGCCATGCCCTACTGCGGCACCACGCTCTGGCTCTGTTCGCCGCGCTCCTTTCAGTGGCCGCCTGTGCTGCTGGCTCCGCCCCCGCTGTGTCAGAGCGGCCTCGGGCACGGGGCTCGGGTCGGCGCCGGGGCTGCCTCACGCTGCTTGCTGCCTGTGCTTGCTCGCTCGGCGGCTTTGGGCCGCAGTGGTTCGCCTCTAGAGAAGGAGCTCCGGCACGAGCGTCTGCTCCAGAGCCCTTCCCTTCAAGATCTGACGTTCCCTTCAGATGTGAGTTGCGTGATATTGGCTTTCTTCCAGTCCTCAGACACCTCCCCCATTCTGCAGGACCTTTCAAAGATGATGGCGAGCGGCTTAGCTGTAATGTCTGCCAGGTCATGCAGCACTCTGGGGTGCATCCCATCAAGACACATGGATTTGTGTCCATGTCATGCCAGGGAAGACCACAAGAGGTGATCTTCTTGAGTTGGAGAGAAGGTGCTAGCCCTACTTCCATCTTTCCTGCAGGCTTGCATGTCCTCAGTGACTCTACAGGAGAAGGGAGCCTTTCCCTATCCCTAGGTGTTTCTAGCTCACAGGAGGAAGGTGAAGAAGCTCCACGAGGAAAGAGAAAAGGAGAACTCTGAACTTAAGAAGTGTCCAGGTAGCATGCAAAGGAGGAAACATGCAAGCGCTCTCCACTGTATGGAGACTTCTTACCTCTTCAAGGTACACCACTTTGTAGCACTTGTTCACTTTCTCATCCATGAGTGGTAGTCTGTGGGATTCAGGAAGGGAATTCAACTCTAGTGGAATTGCAATTCATTTTTTTTAATTTAATTTTTCAAACTTTTTAGAATGCAAGCTATCAGGTACACTCTTCTATGTCCTCCTACAAACTTCTTAGCAAGCTATGAGATGTCCTACTCTCTATCCTAACTCAAACGTATTTCCAATTAACCTATGTACAATGCCCCAGTGAGGGGCAGCGCTGGAGTGGCAGAGTCTCCTGCTGCTGCGGCTGGTTTCCATGCTGGGCAGAGATCGCCCTTCAGCATCAGCGGGGCCATTGGAGCTGGAGCTGTGGGGCCCAATGCTCTTCTGTGGCAGCCCCTGGCATGGACGGGCCTCTAAAAAGCGCTCAAGGGAGCTGGTATCGCTGCCGATGCAGAAGGTGGCATGGCACGTCACGCTGTCCTGGGGCAGCTGGTGGGCAGTGCTGTCCTCAGCATCCCTGGCACATTCTGAGCTGGCCAGGGAGCTGGTCCCGCTCCCGATGTAAAAGAGAACACGGGGCTTCACGCTCTCCTGGGGCTCTTGGCTGCTGAGGCAGCCCTTGGCACCAGCATCCCCCTCCCGGCTTTCCAGAGAGCTGGTCCCTCTCCCAACGTAAAAGATGACATGGGGCCGCATGCTCTCCTGGGGCTCTTCACCATTAAGACAGCCGCCAGCAACAGCCTTGCTCTCCCAACTGCACAGGGAGCTCACCTCGCTCCCAATGTAGAATTGAGGGCGGGAGGCTATGGAGACATGCGACTCCTTTCAGGTCAGCCACTTGATGTACTCCACCAGCTTGTCCGTCTCTCAGTGCTCAAGGGAGCTGCTCCGCTGGCACCTCTGGCCCAAGCAGAAGCAGTCCCACACTGACTGCCACCATCTCTGAAGGACTGCTGGACGTTGCTCCCCTTGCCCAGCCTCAGGCACAGCCTTTGGTTCCCTTGTGGCTGTCCTTGTCAGCCGCCTCCTCAGCCACTCCGTGCTGCAAGGGAGGGCAGCAGGCCTGAGCGCGCACTCAGCTCTGCCATACCAAACAGCCTGTCCCCGCAGTGCCCAGTCCTGCCCAGAGAGTGGGGCCTGCTCTAGACATGCACGTGGCTGCAGCCAGTACCACCCGTATCCAGAGCTGCACATGGCCGGCAAGGAGCCACAGCTTGGGCAGAGCCCCCGCTGGGTGCCTGAACACGGCCAGGCCCCTGCAGATCCAGCCACGCTGCTGCGTGGGGATGCGCGGCTGCCTCTCAGCCCTGCCCGCCTCCTCCCCATGTGCTACGTGCTCAGAGGAAGAGCTGCTCGCTCCCAGTACCTCTCTCCTCCACTGCCCACACAGACAGCGGCTCGCGTGGTGCTCCCTGGGAAAGGAGAAAGCAGGAGGCATGAAGGCGGCCACAAGACTGAAGGACAAGTACCCCCGCCTTTGGCATGCACAGGGCACAGTCGGCACCAGTGGCTTCTGCCAGCTGCCCCCAGGGCTTTCTGTGCCCAGCTCTCGCTCAGCAGCAGCCCCTGACGCTCCCAGCCAGGCAAAGCTCTCACCTGTCCCACAAGGGATACAGCTGCCTGCTCCAGAGGCGGGAGCTCTTTTGGAGAGAACTCCAAAAGTTCCTTCCTTGATGTTCCCACCCTTGGGTCTCCACCACCTGCAAGGCCAGCAGCCAGGGCGAGCAGGAGAGAAGGTTGGTGCCAGCTCACAAGCTGCCCACCACTCCCTGCATCCCTGCGCCAAGTCGCTACCCCATTTGCCCCTTGGGGGACACTGGTGGCAATCGCTGAGCACCCCTCACCTCCCAAACATGCCGAGGTCCCAGCAGCCTCCCCCAGGGAAATCCGTGGCCCAGCACAGCTCCCTGCAGCCTCCCTGTGAGTGTAGGCAGGGCAGGTAAGGACACGACTCTTACATCCTGCGGCTCACAGGCTCCCAGTGAACTTCCGGTGACTCTTGCACCAATGACACAGGGGCTGTGAGTCCGGTGCCAGCGACACAGCTCCTGCTCGGCCAATGCCACCATTGCCACCAGGGACGCGCACTGCCCGTGCACAGGGTCCTGTTGTGCGCAGGGTTGCACCCAGCCACAGCCTTGTAACCTCACCAAGGGACTCACAAGGGAGTAACGCTGCCACGGTGACCTTGGCCAGGGCCTTCAGAACATGGAGGGGCCTCCTGGCTCCGGAGCCCTGGAGCTCCCTCACCTCCCTCAAAGTTGCCTTCCTCCTGCCTGCCACAAGCCAAATTCTTCCCTGCTCCACACACACCTCCTGGCCCTTCCCATTCCTTAGCACTGCTCTCCCCAGCAAAGACTTAAATAAAAAAGATATGCAGACACTCAGCCTCTTCTGTGTCATTTGTCAGCAGGACCCACGACACATTTAGAATCCTAGAATCAAACTGGGTACACAAGACCTTCAAGATCACCAAATCCAGTCTCAGCAACACCTCATATATGCATTTCTTGAATACTGCCAGGGACAGAGACTCCACCGCTTCCCTGGGCAGCCTCTTCCGATGCTTCAGCACTCTTTCCGTGTGGAAATTTTTCCCAGTATCTAACCTGAACTTCCCCTGCTGCAACTTTAGGCCATTTCCTCTCGTCCTATTGGTAGTTATTCTAGAGGGGAGAGGGAACCCCGCCTCACTACCACCTCCTTTCAGGAAGTTGTAGAGAGCAATCAGGTTCCCCCCGAGCCGCCTCTTCTGCACTCCACTCCACCTGCTTCAGACGGCCATCATAAGGTCTGGGCTCCAGCTCCTTCACCAGCCTTGTTGATCTTTCAAAATGCTGCAGCACCTCAAGCAGCTTCAAGCCCATGGAGCAATGGGCTGATGCTTTTGCTGGTTTCCCTTTGGCTTCTCATGCCTCTGGAGAAGCTTGGCATGTTTCCCACCCTTGCCCCAGCGGGCTCAACACCAGGTGGGCTTTAGCTTTCTGCAGCCCATCCGTGCATGCTCAGACAGTGCCTCAATAACGCTTCTGTAGGGATGCTCTGCATCCAGAGGGGTGTCATTGTCCTCGAGTTACCTGCCACCTTCTTTGCCGTGGGCTTACACTTGCAGATGTAGCAAGCCTTCTGCCCACCCTTTGTGTAGGACTGTCTCGTCTTGGCTGTCCTTGTGGTGAGGACTTTGCAAACTGCCTGCCCCTGTGATTGCAAGGGTGTAAACACCTAGCAGAAAATGTTGCGTCACTCTCTGCAGAGTTCTCTATGGATTCCTGAATTAGGATGGGCTGCTTCTCTTGTGAATCATCCTCCTTCTTGCCATTTTTGCAGCCTTTTGTGACATTGACTTTCTTCCAGTTGTCAGACATCTTCCCCATTCTCCAGGACCTTTCAAAGATGATGGCGAGCGCTTTATATATGGCTTTATAAATGCGAATTTTATATGTAAGAAGGCTCATATACTTTAAACATAATAAGTTAATGCAACAGAGCATTCTAGAAACAGAAAAGTCACTAACAGTATAGACTAGTGGTAAGATTAAATAGTTCTTAGAGTTTAATGTAAATGTCCAAAATTCCCAAAACAGAACTTATACCATTCAGTATAGTTAAAATTCAAATATTTTTCATATTTTTCTCATTACTTGCATTCCACTCTTCCCCCTTTTTTCTTTCTTGTTACTAAAAAACAGATTTATATTTTACAGGTAGGGTCACTGCCTCATTGTAATCACTTAAGGCAATTTCCTATCAGCCTAGCCTGAGGGCCTTTTCTAGATACTCCAAATTAGCATATGTGGAGTTTCCTGTTGCTCACAGGCTTTTGTTTAGGTATTCAAATCTCAGCTCTTCTGAGAATAAAATCTGTTGCTGTGCTTACTGCACATGTGCAGGTAGTGACAAACACTGTCTATTACTTACCAATTAAGTAGAGAAATTACTCCCTTGTAAAGTATGTCTTTGGCTGACCACATTTGCAGAATCACTGTATGTGTTTTTAAAAAAACACATCTTCCTCATAATTGATTTCTTATATTCTCACTAATCAGGAAAACATAGGTCAGGGAATTGAAAAGTAAAAATTACTATCTGTAAATGATATTTTTTTCACATAGAACATTTATAACTACATTCAAATAATATGATTTGCAGAGAAAAGTCTTTCTGAATGATGCACCTGGAACTGATTATTTGTATTGATGCCTATCAAATATCAAAAGCTTTCTAAACACCCTTATATTTCAAAAGTCTTTAAATTCAGATTCAGCTCCTACAGCTGCTAAACTGACAGATCTATTTGGCAGAGCCTTCAATTCTGTTTCATGAGGAAGTATAAAAAATGAGATAGATTTGACTATGAATAGAGAGAGGAGTTGGACAGACATTTAAGGAAACTAGCCAGCTAGAAATAGATCTGGCATAATTAGCTGAAAATAAACCTAACATTAATAAAAATAATCGGAGGATCCACACATTTTTAATAATTATTAAAATCCTCTGGCAACATATTATCTTTCTTCCTAATTTTAGTAATAACCTGCCTTGATTGAAAGATGAAAGCACTTTTATAATGGACTGAACCATTTTCCAATTCTGTTTTAATTTCAGCAAGCACCTATTTCACCCCACTGAAGCTCCTGTTTCTATTACACTGACTGCAGATCAACAGCAAAGCACTAGCATTCTAAACCTTGACATTCAAAGGTTCTTGTGGTTTGCTGTCATTTCCCTAAAAAGGGCAGAGGATGATATTTCGTCTTGTAGTTTCTCCTGTTGTAAATTTGATCTCATCCCTTTTGCAGTGGCAGCACAGTAGAACTGATGAAGTGCAAAGATGTTTGGAATTCAATTTCCATGATCTTTAACTTCTGCTCTTAAAGATGCAAGATGTGTTCTTTTCCTCAACTAAATAAAACTGAACCACTCTCTGTCCAAAGATGAGAAGTATTTGGGCTGCAGTGTAAGCCTCTCCCCAACAATAAACATTAGCCCAGGATTGCATTCACCCTTTCAGCAAAGTCTCCTATAAGAGTCTGTTGGCTCTTCACTCTAGCAACAATGGACATTTATTTGTAAGGGAACTAAGGGAAGAAGAGCAATACATTCTTTCTTAATTAAAACTTAATTAGCACACCTAGGCAGCTATTAAGCAGCAACATAAGCCATCTGTACTGTTACATAATCCTAAATTCTTTGCTGTTTGAGTGACTGAGCCCTCATGTCAGTCTCCCGGTCTCCTCTCCATGATTACACTGGAGAAATCACCTATCTTGTGGCCAAAAAAAAAACTTTTTTTACATCTCTGTACTGAGTCCCAAGCATTATAGCTTCATCATTTGTTCACTGGAAAATCTTAGCTTTAAACCTACCCAGTACATCAAAATCACTACCTAAATTTGTAGGCCAAAAACACCAGTACTTCTCACCTCTTGCATTTTTTGTTTTTTTGGCATTCTTCTCTAGATAGGAACACAGTTATGACAAATTCTTTGCCGCACCACGTCCTTTGATCTTAAAGACTGCTAATTTCAGTATTATCTTGTTAAATATTACATTACAATAAAACAACATGGTTGGACAGAGATCCTAGCTCTATATAATAATGTTTCATGGCATGTTTTTGAGTACCCATGAGAGTTTTCCAATATTAAGAAGTAATGACCATCAAATAAGATGTTAGACCAAGTTGTTTGCTACTGTTAATCTAACCCTTGCCTACAAATTAGAAGTAAGAGATAAAGGTCTGTCAGCTACTTTTGTATGAAGTCATATTACTGTTAGACAAAAGGATGGCTTAAACCTGCTCCTTAATCCTTTTGCCTTTCATTTGTTTCTCATCCTACACCCTCTGTCACCCTCTTACTGAAGTTTTGTTTTATACTATATTACAAAAGCAGCCCCAAGATAGTTCTGTGAAAATAAATTTTAGGCAAAAAGATACAAATGGGCGCCATTAGATGAAATGCTTTCAGAAAAGCTAAAAAGATGTGTATTGTTTGGCTGTATGAGCACAAATTCTTCAGCTAAGTGAAAATAATGACAGAAAAACCATGAGGCAGTAGTGAGTTCCGGTCCTCCCGGGACCTTAGTTATCTGCTGTGGCAGAAAGACCATCATCTGCTTCTGAAGAATCTACAACAGAAAACAAAAATCCAATAAACAGCACTCCTTTAGACAGCTGAAGCATTTTCCCTCCAATGTGATCACAGTGAGAGCTCCTTCCAGATTCAGGACCTGCTTTTCCTAGCTATCCCCCAGCCCAGAGCTAGAAGAGGCAGGTCTGCCTCTGGCATGAGATTAGAAGAGGCAGTAATTAGAGGAGTTTGCCCTGAACTTTGTTCTGTAATCTGTTTCATGCAGACTGCCCTTCGCTGTTGACAGAGGCTCAGTTTAGATACTCAAGAAGAATTCAAATTTATGCTGTCCATCACCAAGCACCTAAGAGGTGATTTAAGTAGCACTTACACAGTCTATCATGTCTTAATGACTAATTGTAACAATACTTAGTTGATTACTCCCTTTCAGTTCTTATTTCTTTCTTCACATGGCACTACTAGTGAGTGTGATATACAAGTTGATTTCATAAAGCAAATTCACTGCTTATCGTATGAACATCATACATATACCAGCACTGCTCATAAGAAAAACATAGCAGTGAACATTTTTTTTCTATTTTTTTGACCTATTTCTTTTTTTGAACCATTTTTTTTCAGCTTGCTTACCAGACAGCTACTGTTATCTTTATATGAGAGATCACTAGGAGATAGAAACATACATTTATATTATATGTGATGGCAACAGGCTTCAGTCCCTTTTCTCATTACTTTGTCATTCGCAATTCACCTCAACATTGCTCAAAGTAGATTTTTCATCACATGAAGAATCCATCCAAACACACATAACTTGAGAGTCCAGACAAGTCAGCATTCTGCTGCTCAATTTCTCTGAGAAAAAATATAGCCAAGACTGTCAGAAGTATGTCATAGTGGCAGTGCTGCAATAGGTCCCTTTAAAAGTTAGAATATGAGAAAATACCAGCCTTTTAGCTTTTGAAAGTCTCATCACTTTTGAGACAAATACTCTTAATCAATTTTGGTAACCTCAGCAAGACTTATTCTCTCTATTACACACAAATAAAGGAAATAGGCTGCTTGCAAGTTATAACGCAACTTTGCTTAGTGACATTTCTGACTAGCTATCTTTATCTTTATGATCAAGAATCTCTTTCTTCAAATCTACAGTAGATGTCAAACATACACTGCATGAGACTCTTGAACCTTACCAGTTAATTTGTAAATGTAATTTAAGAATCAATATAAGCTTTGGAATGTTAGCACGATTAACATTAGATTGCTAAGTTATCCTTGTCTATTTCCTAGAAGATTGATGGTTATAATTATCTATGCTTAAATTAATCAGATAGTGCAATTTACTTTTTTTTATACAATAGGCAATCAGTATGCTTCATTCAGTTTACATCTATAATAATTGGATAATGCACCCAATGTTCAGTTAAATTTCAAAAGAGAATGCATTTTTTTCACAATCCTTTCATGTCTGTCTCAGAAGAAAGCGATTATGTTCACTCAGTAATTAGATATTGGGGTAAAATTCTATTGATCATAGGGAAAGAACATTTTTTTCTTATTTGTATATTTAACAAGGACTATTTCAGATAAACAAATTTATAGATTTTAAAAAGTCTGACACCTTATATTAGAAATAAATTTATAATTTTTACCATTCTGAGTTGCAGTTTCTTTAATAACTTGGGAGGGTATAGAGAAAAAAAGGGGTTGGGTAATAAAAAGGCAAGAAAGTGTGTTTCATTTTGGTATTTTTAACGTCTTTTATTTAATATTTCTCCAGGTGAATATTAAAGAAATGACTTATTAAAAAAAATGAGATATCTCCAGATATGAACAAAGAATCAAAACTAAATATTTTCCCCAAAAGTGATGCAGAGTGCTCATTTTGTTTCCATTTCCTTAATCAAAAATTCATTAGAAACATTCGATTATGAATTCTACTTGAAAAAAGGAAGTTAATCTTTGCATCAGCCTAGAGTACTTCTTGAAGTTCCAAGCAAATTTACCAATTAAATGAGCAAAATGCACAAAGAAAGGAGTCAAAGTAAAGGCTTATTTTTTCGTTCAGCAGAACAGGCCTTCATACTCATTCAGACTGAAATACAAAGCGTGGCTGAAATCCAGGCAGCTGCACTAACACTAGCTGTTCTTCACTTAACTTAGGAATGACAGCAGTGATGGTGTCTCAGAACATAGTTCACACAGAGCACAATTATATGTACTGTAATTTCACAGCTCTTTTCTTCTGCTAGTTAGGACAAATGGCATCCCTGACCATGCTTACCTGTACAGTAACTACATCTTAAAATACAAAGCTAGTTTAATCTTTTCCTATGTAAAAAAATAACCCTTTTCTACTCGGTGGGTTGAGAAAAAAAAAATGGAGTTACAGACATGTAGAAGTAATTGCATCCATTGAGAATCCTTCGAGGAATCTTTCTGCTGCAAAAGCGTATGGGACTAACTATATTATGAGAGCCTTTAACTGAAATACAAGAGTTACTACCTTGATCTCCCACTCTGTGTTCAGAAAGCATAAGTACAGAAATATTAACTTCAGTGTTCAAATTCTGTGTCCCTTAGTGGGAACACTATCTGGAAAGGAAAGGGAAAGAAAACAGCAGAGTGAATAGATACACAATTATCACAGTCAGAATATAATTTAAGAGCACAATCACAAGAACATTCTGAAGAGTGCTGACAACTCCACTTAAAGTAAGAAGTAAGTATTACAGCCCAGCTATGGAGCTTAGCCTTTCTCAGTGCTGGGTCCCAGCTTAAATTCAAAGTATCAGAAACAAAGCAAGGGACATAAAAAAGTATTCTAACATTTCTGAGGTATTAACAGAGCAGTGCAACACAGAAGAACATAGTACTGTGTAGCCATGAAATTTTCTTCCTTAAAACTAGATAGATAAGCATTTAGAACCTGGATGGTTTAATTTAATAACAGATGTAAGAGCAATCAAAAAATATTTTTATTGACAATACCAAATTCTGATTTCATTAAAAATGAAACTGAAAATGCCATGCCCCTAATTGAGTTCTACAGAGAGCCAGAGTATCTGACAAATACCGCTTACTAGTAAAACATGAAAGAGCTTTTGGCTTAAATTCTGTCAGCCTTTCTTCAGTATATCCATTGCTCTTAGGCCTATAAACATCTTGGTTTTGGCAACTATAATTATTCACTTAGAAATCTAGGGTTTGGAGAAT
>JAVCKT010096975.1:0-12278 GCA_032273925.1 Rhynchotus rufescens | reverse complement strand
GGGGATATGCAATGCTATCTTTTAATAAGTTCTATCTTATCTTCTTTTCAAAATTGAACTGGAAAACCTGCCAGCAATGGAAAACAGAAAGAGCCAGGAGAGAAAAAGGATTACAAACCCTACTTTATACATCAGCTGCTATACTTCTCCTGTGTCTTTAAAAACAGAAGTCTAAAGACTTCAATAGTTTCGACTGGATGGAAAAATAACAAGATTTATTATTCTAAAAAACTCCATGAAAGGCATATTGAAAGTAAGATGCCAAGAGATTATACTGACTGAGCATACCTTGTAGCATTTTGGATTCCAGGGTAGTTGGATATTGCCAAATATCTGTACATGGCACTTATCAACACAGCTGCCCTACTGTGACACACCTTCCCGCACCTCTCTTCTAACTCCTTCCAGCCTGCTCTGACCTTTTGTAGCTGACACTGCACATTTCCATTGTATGCAACATGAGCATTACAGGGCAAGGAATAAAGTGCTGGAAAGGAGAAGGGGGGGCGGTTCTCACAGGGAGAATAACCATGGGGTCTGAATATTTTATCTGGAAACTAGTGCATTAAGGCTTTCTAAGGCTAAAGATACAGGCAGGTGTTTGTGCCATAATAAAAGCTACTAGGAAATGCATATAGCCCTGGTCACCAAGCCCAGGAGCAAGGAAAGCTGACTGGAGCAAATGTGGGGGACGATCAGAAGATCAGAGAATCTATGTCAAAAGCCTAGCAAGCAGCAGCTATGTCTGTTGAGAGAAGGGTTATCTCAAGTCTTCCAGGTAGAGCAAGACTGTTTCATCCAATCATATGAGATAACAGGGATTCAGCGATGTAAAACTGTCCCATCTTGTACCTTGATATTAAATGCTGCTGAGTGTACTAGGTGCATTTATACCCCTTCTGTGCTTTACAGTGTGTGTGAGCTCTACATAAGTAACCTGCAAGTCTTGTTGTTGTGGACAGCTCTTTCTGCTGTTCCTCTAATGCACAGCTGACCAATTCAAATCAGGTTAGGATTCCCTAAATGAAATCCTAACTGTTGAAAGTAACAGCAAAGCTCCTCCTGAGGTCTGGTTTACCTTGCATATTTTCTTGTTAATGCACTAAGCTCATCACAAACACCACTGAATAAACATTACACCTCTTGGCTGTCAAACTCTTCTGCAAAAATTGGGTTAGTCTGGTGGCAGGCCAGGCTGAGGTATCAAATACAGCTTCTGGCTAGCCCTGGGGACAGTTAAGCCACTCACTCCATCCATTTGTTTAAAAAAAAAAATTTGGTTGAAAGTTTCAATTGAACAGAAAGAAGTTTGTGCTGTTTATTTTTTCTGTCAAGTTCCTTGCTTTCCTTCCACCTTTGTTTATCACTTCTATCCTGCTCCCAAAGTCCAAAATATCTTTCTAGTCAGCATGAGGTGGCTAGGATCTGAAAGATAAGAATGCCAGCCCTCACCTTCTGTACCTGCAGTGCGCTGCCCAGAACGGGGAGCGCTTTCCAAGGTGCTACTTGAAACCCAGAGCGAGTATCTCATTCTGCAGCGATTCCTCCTCCTCCTCTTAGGGCTTTGGCTATAAACAGACATACTCCTCTGATATAATCTGAGGGATCTACCCAGAGCCTGAAAACTCTAGGCACAGCTGAATGACTTTTGTGATTAAGAGGCAACATTCAAAATGAAGTGGAAATAGATCACGACTTGACTCCCACACCAAAAAGAGTGCTATAAATCTCTATGTGCTGCTCATATAAATCACCATAAAAATCGAAAAGACCCATAAGAATGCAGCAGAAGAATTCAGTTTGTCCTTATTACTCAGCATTTGAATAGGTTCTTTTTATGTATTTATATCTAAAACATACCCTCTGTGTACTGATGTCCCCTCCTTCTATACATAATCCTCCAGATGTGGCATGAAGTATTCTACACATGTTGAACTGCAGCTACAGATTCCTTTTTGCAGGCAAAACAATGACTCTGGACTCCAAAAGAAATCTCTCCTCATTTCATTTTCCATAAGAACAGCAGAATGAGGAACAAGAAACATTAAATTATCCAGCCTACCACTGAAATTACTTCAATCTCTCCCAGGGCCTCAGCCAGTTTAATACAGCCACAAACAGCTCCTCTGTATCCTCTGTATCCTCTTTATCCATATTTGCTAAATATTACTCCTTAACCAGGAAGGACAAGCGATGAGAGCTTTTGGACTCTCAGCTATCACTTTGTCTCCAGTAATGGTAGGTGTTTGCAGAGAGCAGTCTTTATGTCTGAATTGACTTGTTGCTACTGTCACCAAGGGGCTTCCTGGTGCAGCGCACGCTGCCATCCCTGTGGGCAGCCTGGCAAATGAAGTAACACTTCCAGGCCTCTCCCTTGGAGGTGGACAGAATTAGCCTGCAGTCGGGATCCAGCCTGGAGTCTGCAAGCTGGACCACACTGTCCTGTTACATGTACTGGGACAACAGAAGGGTCTCTTCTATACCATCTGATACACGCTCAAAATCAGGAGTGGGTCATTGCTCTGAGTGGCATAAATACACCTTTCTCTGCATACATGTCCTATCTCTTTTTCATCGCTGTCCCACTGCCATGAATGGGGCCATCCACACATACCTTTCGGGCCAATTCCAAACCAGAAAAGAAAGAATTTCCTAAGAAGAAGAGTAAATTTCTGCCTCTGTCCTTATTAAGCTCAGATAAGTGTACAGCTTCTGATCAGAAGCTGGAAACAGGGAGAAAAATGAATAATCTCAGAGGCTACTCATGATGCAGAAAATGAGCAAACAAAATGAAAATTGGATGAAAGTTACTGAACGAGCATTTTTCTGAGGCAGAAGGTAAATTAAGAAAGATAAAATTGGTGACTGTAGCAAAACATGGATTTTTTTTTATTGATTGCAAGATTACTTCTGTTGTCACAGGCTCAAGTTTTTCCTTCTGACGTTCATAATCACCATTTAGATTAAACAGCTAAGGACAGTTCTACAATCTTAAAGAAAAAAAATAATTTAGGAAATATCCTTGTTTAAAAACCCACTGTCTGCTTCTGATAAAAGCTATATTCCTATTTGTTAGTGCAGAAGAATCCTTTGGAAGATGCACTAAAAGAGTGTCAAGTGGGAATCGGGAGTGGACAATTTCACAGAAGATAAGACTGGCAGCATGAGATCTGGAAACTCCAAGGACTTGAGAGCTCACAAAGAGTAGGAACAGATTACTAGCTGTGAGACTTGGCTAGGAGGCAGGTATGAGGTAAGCAGGAGGGGAATGCAGTTGGAGAGGTTACTGAAAGCAACTGTAAACAGGAAAGCAACTCTGGTTATGCTAAATGCTTCAATGCATCCAATGCGACTGCATGCAGCAAGATTGGAGGTGGAAAGTAGTAATAGCTCGGAGGGAAAACCAGATAGAAACATTTCACCAAGAAGAACTGTGATATGCTAAGAATTATGATGAGGGAGACCTAAATAAAGGATAGGGGGGAAAAAGCCATCAGAGACACCAAAGATGAGAAGTTGTATTTTTAATTCTGTGACTAGGAACAACAGGAAGAGTAAACTGGAGACGACATAGGTAGATGCTTGCATTGGCAAGCTGGACAGAGGTAGGAGTTTCACTTGTGGTGTACGAAACATATAACACTTTGAAAGTTAATTCAAGGCGTATAGGGCACTCAATTGGCATGGTCTTACATATATTTCTGAATATACTTCCTTTCTGAAAAAATATGTGTTTGGAATTCTTTTTGTTTCAGAATGTTGAAAGTAAAATGAGTAACATGTTTTTATTCTCAAAATGGAAAGGGACTTGCACTGAAGGCCCTTTTATATTTAAGCACTGAGAAATGAAATCAGGCCCCATTCATACGCTTTCTCCATAGTTACAAATGTGTGAAATAATGCAACCATGACACATTTTTGTCAATTCTTTTCATTTGCATTTTTTCCTCTATTTTTCTTTCACTTGAAAGTGGATTTGTGGTATTAGTAGGTGATTCTTGTCACAGTCTTATTTTGATGAGCTTTTAATAGCTAGTCAAGACTTCAGTATTAAACTGGAAATAACTCTTAAGTTTCTTGATACTTAGGCTTTATATACGTTGAAGGTGGGCCTTTTAGTGAGAGAAAATACTTTATACCTCAGAGCACCTCCTTTGAAACATGTACCGTGCCCTTGTAGCTTTCAGAAAGAGGTATGCTGCAGGGAATTTATTATGCTGACAATTTATTATTAACAAAACAGATTCTATAAAAAAAGCAGAGTCTCGCGAACTATGATCTTTGTAAGCTGTCAAATAGTCTTGCTAACAACAATAAATTTCTCTCACAGTAAGAAAGGGAAGAGTAAAATTATATTGAGCTACATTCCTTAGAGGACATGCCTCACAATCAAACAGTAAAAACCTTTCAAAGCTTTCTGCCTTTCTAAACTATAAATCTAAGTTTTCTAGTTGTTGTATATGATGCAATCTATATTGAGCATTTGTTTAAAGGAAATTGTCTTTTGAAGATCATATTTTAGGAAAATTAAAAGATGAGCTAAAAGCACTCTTGTCCCTTGTCTTTTGATCTCTGCATGTCTCCTCTCCATGACTGGGGCAGACCCCAACAGGGCAAGACAACTTAAACAGTTATCAGGTGCCTGGAGTTTCAATCCCTGCCAAAGCTTTTTGGCAATAACTAGTCATACCAGAAAGTTATATACTAAACCTGAGGGTACAGAAGACGGATGTATTGTACCTTTTTGTGCTTTTGATCTTATAGAAATGTTGGCTAGTCATCAAATCTAGCATCCTGCCTGAAGCACAAGTTCTAAGGGCCTCTCAGCTGCCTGCTGGACACTTCCCAATTTCTCAAGTAACTGTCTTGAACTGGGAAGCACACCAGACAGTCATGCAAGTACGGCATCACTAGCACCAAATAAAGGAGAATGACAATTTCCCTCAACCTGCTGTCCATGTAACTTATAAAGTAGCCCAGGACCATTCTGGAAACGCCGCAGTAGCTACTAGAGCATAATAAAATACCCTTCTAAATGAATGCATCTACTAGTCAGATGTGCTTTTATATTACTTACACCAATGATATTCAGCACTTTCCATAACCATTTAGTAAACATGCTCTCTTCTCTTGGAGTCCAGTGACTCCAAGACCAGAGAGAATCTTGACCAGAGAGGATGATGATGATTTGGTTTCTTGGGGCATCCTTCCCAGCTTCCAGTGTGTACTCATTACCAAATACATGTGAGAGAATGTGAGAGCTGCCTCCTACCCTAGCCTTTCATTTCATGTCATTACGTCATTTGTTCTTCCTTCAGACACCCTTTCATACATTACGCATGTTGAAGGTCACACCTTAAGAACAGATGATTATGCAGAAGAATCAAGATGAAAGAAGAACATAAATCATTTCATATTCTTATTAAACACTAGAAGAGATTATTTCCTTGAGAAAGTATAGGTGAAAGAAGGCAACCTCATTTAGGGACCTGCATAGGACAGTGCATTGTCTCCAATAGATCAAACTTTTCTAGAACCAGGAACACTCTCCCGAATCCAGGAACAAAAAGGTGGTGAAGCTAACCAGATGTCTTAGTCCCTTGCTTGTGTCTCATCAGTGCTGTATGGTTTGCAGTAAGTAGAATAACCAATTGAAATTAATTTAAAAATTAAAAAATCATGCTGAAATATATTTCAAAACCCAATATTAACAACAAAAAGAACTCACAGTCAATATGTCTGCAGCTGGCATTGTACAAACAAGCTGTTACTTTTTAGTACTTCAGGGACAAAAAGACATTCTGGTATTTTGTATTTTAAAGGGTTAAAAAAAAACAGACCTAGTTCCCTACTCCCCAGTAAGTTGCAGGCTGAATTTCTATCTTCAAACAAAAACATGGAGTTTCCTTGTAATCACAAACCCTGAAAAATACCCATATTGCAAATAAATCCCCCAGAGGCCTGCATGCTTGGGTAACTCTCAAATTCAGAGTTTAAGTAAGCTGGGGAGGGAATGGCAAGCCTAACTAGGCACAGCAGGCTGTAATGGGCACAGAAAATGATCTTTCAGGTAAAAACATTTTTGCTTGTATTACCTATACCTGTATAATCACTGCTGTGCTATTACTTTCCAAGTACTTTCAGGTATATGGGAACATGGTACACACTTTACCAAGATGCCACGGCTGGCATTTCTGAGTAAAATCTGCTGTAAATGGAGCTACAAAGATATGTTTTTGAGAACCAAAAGAAAAATCTCAATATTCCCAATGTCTTCATATACAGTCCACTGAGCAAACTGAAGAAATGCAGAAAGTGACCTAGCTTGAGTCCAGATGAATAGAGCATTATACCTAAGTAATAGAGTAGATGAGAATAATGGTATTTCTTTTAGGTCATCACTGCCCCTAAATCTGCATGTTTATTCTTTTGTTCCATGCATTGAGGCAGAATCATTACAACTCTGCTAGTCTTTTCAGAGAAACGATCTTCACTAGCTAGAGAATAAAATATGAGAGCGATTTAATTGTGCAATGGAAAAGAAAGCATTTTGAAGTGAATATGCATCATGGATATTTTAAACAATGATATGATGCTGACATTTTTCAGAATATATCAGATCAGAAATGTACATTATGTGCTTAAAGATGCAAAGATGTTTAAATGCTGTCTTTCATCTCCTGTGTTATTCCTATCAAAGTTTTGTAGTCAAGGGTGAGAATAAATATCTATTAATACAATTATCTATTTCACAGTTGAAATTCTGACTCTGCTAAAATTATAGAAAAAAGAAATCCCACTGGTTTTCACTGCACCTACATTGTAGGGTGAGTTCAGCTACACCCAAGGCCTTTGCTCTGTGAGATCCCAGCTGTGTAACCACTTCAGACTAAGGATTTTTTTTGAGATGTGAGATAGCTGAGAGAAATGCTGTAGAAACACATTACATAAGAAAAGCAGAATTACAAGTGGACGCTGGACTGTTAAGAAGGGTATCATTAGTAGCTCAGGGATTCAAGACGGAAAACATCATTCGGAGAGATATACAATTCTGAAGGTAGGAAAACAGAGCTGATTTACTAAATGGCAATTTAGTAACCGAAAGGATCTCTTTCAGGGAGAAAGAGAGCCTGACCCTTACTTCTCTCCTTGCTGATAGCTGCCTCACCAGCTGCAAGCCCCTTGCTTGCTGGAGTCTTGCTGGAGGTGATGAGCATAGTAATGCTTAGCCTAGTAGCTCATTAAAGCTCAGCTGTCTTTTGTGCATGTTTGCCAATAAATAATTGCTGTACAATTTTAAGCTGTATTTATTCTGCTTGCACAGTCTTTGTGAGCAGCTAAAGGTGTCTGAATAAAGTGGCGCAATGAGAGGGAGATATAAGTATATGAGAACTCCCAGCATTTGCTATAGTGCTGTTCTGAAGCTGTCCAAAGGGCAACACAGGCTGACAGAAACAGGTCTTTTTTTGTCCCCTCTGGAAATGGAGCATGGAGTTTGGTTGCCTTTGGTTCAACGTGCAACAGCATGCAGCTAGAATACAGACCTAAAGGCAGAAACGGTATCCCCCACCCCGCAGGTTAAACACAGCCTATATGGAGAAGCATTTCTGTATTGTGTGTATCATCAGTCTGCCCATCCTGAAATCTCTTCAACCGGTGCTTGCTGTGAACTGCAGATAATTACTCCTTGACCTTGATTAGAACGGTACTGTCTCGGCTGCAGTGAAGTTACAAAATACATAATTTGATATAGGATGATTTCGATTCACCTAATAGCTCATCTTGGTAGACGCACTTCTTTCTGCTTGCATTTCTCTGTCATTGCCTGCAAATGAACTGTTAGAACTTTTGGAACACACCCAGAATATTACAGCATATTCATTATTTAACAGATAAAAGACAGTGCCTCCTCTTCAACTAATAATGATGAAAAATAACTGGTAAATAGAATTAAAGAAGCTTCAAGTTTTAGGATTTGGGTTCTAATTGGCTTTCAGAAAGACAAGAAGATGAAAGACTGAAGCCCTGCCCATCTCTTTTAGGAGTCAGACAAACTAAAAGCTACTCATACATACCCCACACTGCAGATAAATGTTTTAATGAAGGGAGACCTGAGCTTTCCTTTGGCATCATGAAATCCTGCCTTTGGAAAACATAATAGGATACAAAGACAGGTGGCTGGGTATCTGATTGTTGCTTAAAGCAGGCAAAAAAATTTATTCTGTCTAGTATATTTTCTGGAATAGAAATGAAATAGGTGACAACACACTTAATATTCAAGGAACAGTCACAGTCCAAAGGAGCACTTTAAAAAACACATGAACTCTGAGGAAGTAGCTGTTAGTGACAGAAGACTACCCGGTAGCAGGTTTACCTATCATTCCTACTGTACTTCTCTATAAAATGATCTCTGAGATGCAACACTCAGATATTTCAAGCATTTGGGAAATACAAAATATTACATACTGACTCATACTAAATACTGCTGAGTGCTAAACATATATCCAGGAGCAATGACTTGAAAAAATGAAAGGTTTAGAAATGTTTCAGTTATGTGTGTCTATAGCAACAGTTCTAATATCTGCACCAACGGAGTAGAAGGCTGCCAGTTATTATACACAATCTTTGAACTTCCCTGGAAGTTAATTCTTCTATCCATTATGCTGAATGAAATATGTTAGCTATTCTGTGATGCCCACTGTCAGATTCTGTTCTCAGTAACGGTAGAGACAATCCATTTGATACTTGAGATATCAAATTGTGACCTACAGAACTTATAAAGGAACCTCCCCCCACACAGAGTCAGGATAATTCTGAGGCAACTTACTCACTTTGGTAGCAGTCCCTCATTCTGAGAGCATCATTATCATCAAGCATCTGTAAAGAAATGAAGATATTGACCTGTAACCCCAATGTCTCTAGCTAATTCCATTAGTACTGTAAATAAAGTGTTCAAAGAGCTAAAACCACTTCTGGCAGCAGCTGTTTCAGTGAAAGGGACGTGATAATTTCAGCAGTCTTCATGCTTCATTTCAAATTTCAGCATGCGAGTTTGCAAGAATAAATGAAATTGCTATGGAGAAACATTTTCTCTAGCTTGAATATTTATAAACAGATCTTTCAATTTCAAACTTCCAGCGAATTCACAGTTTCAGAATTTGGCAAATCTTTGTACCACTACTTGGAAAACTTTGAGACTCCTTGCAGAAGCCACTAAGAATCCTCAGTGCTGTCTTTCTTAGTTATAGTCATTAACTTTGATTATGCCAGTTTAAAATGTTTACCATGACTAAACAAACACTATCTACTAATTTATCTGTTAAACTGTCAAGACCAGTGGTCTTCTCACTTCCTACAGAAAGTGTTTATATACCCTTAACAAACAGTTACTGCAGCTTGTCTTTCCTAGGTAAATTTAAGCATGATAACTGCTGGAGAGCGAGCCTTGAAACAAGCGGAAAGCACAGATATCGCTATACCGTCTCTGTCAAAATGCTGTGGTATTTCATAGGTCAGATATAATCCTTCCTTGGTGTAAATAAATCTCTGGTGTAAATAAATACTGCCCACTGCAATGATGTGAGATACTTTACTGACTTCCACAGACTCTAAGTCAGATTCGTATTTCACGTATATCTAATAGTTATTTTTAAAATGCAATAATAAATGTACTTGAATATACAGGAAAAATATTACCAAAAAAGACTGAAAGCCTAGAACAGATTTAAAGCCCCTTCCTTTATTTTAAAAGTGACCAATTCGTAATTCATGTTTTATTTTATCAAATTGAAGTTCCTTGTTGAATGAGCAATAAACAATCACAGAAACAAGGGAAATTATTCAGCTATTCCTTTTGCACAGCTGGATATCTACCTGAAAGTCATTACTGCATTTTTTTTGTACCACTGGGATAGGAAAAAACAAGTAATGTCTAACATTTATGATGAACACAGTCAAAGGAACACTAACAAAAAAAACCCACTAACCACCTAGTTTCATTCACATAAAAGACAAATTAACCAATAGTTGCTAAAAAAACTGTCCAAAGAAAATCACTCCAAAGAATTACCTTTCAAGCATGCTGCTTTTCACTTCTACATCATTTACTTTTCCTAACTATATGTTCTTCTAGCTACATTCTATTTGACTAAATTATTCACTTATATAACCTCTAGATCAAGATCATTAATGTAGTTCTGTTGGTATAGCCTACCCTTGAAGCCTTCTTACCAAAATGCCCTTCCAGACTAATAGCTTTGAAATCTACCCTGCATACATTCCAATTATATTTATTTCCTCACTTAACAATTTCCAAGTAATTTCCAAGTAATTGGACTTCAAAAATGTATTCCTGTGTACTTGTATTGCCATAGTGCTAAATAGCTCTTAATATAGTTGACTATATGTACTTTCAGTTTTGTTAATAAAAATTGGTGTTCCCAAATTAAAATATATGACTGTCAGACTTTCAAATATAGTATTTTTGAGCAACTTCCTATCTACAGTCTCAGCTAATTATTCCCTGTTCTAACACCTCTGAGTCATAGTTAATGGCAAAGGATCTGATGGAAAAAATAGGATATATAGGATATAGTATAAATATAGAGAAAAATATAGCTATACAGGGCATAGCTTCCTAAACCTACACATCCAGTGACACATTAAGTGTCTATGGGATCCTACTTGGCATTCAGCTGCTATTACAGAAAGTTTTAAGTTTCCCATATGTCACATGTCTGCCAGCTCCTTGCAGATGTGTTAGAAACTCAAGGGAATTGAAAGTGTCACTACACACCCAACATTAGGCAGACACTTAACTTCCTTGATGTCATAAGAATTGCAAACAAGTAGACAAAGCAACTTTCTAATTTAAAGTATTACATCAGTAATGTAATTACAGTATTCCATTATATTTGCCCATCTATTAGGTTTCATTATTATACTCTTTAAAAATTATTATACATTTTCAGAGCACTGTGTGAGGTTTTGGTTGTGAAATCTATCAGAGCTATTATTTTGTGTTTAAATCCCACACAGTGTTTGGAGACTGTATGGGCTGGCATTACACGGTCCAATAACTCAAAAAATCAGCATGTTCTGTGGTTTAGCTGCTATTTTACCAGAGGAATGACTGGAATATGGAAAAAGGGAAAAAAGAGATTTTTACATTTTAAGGATGTAGAAATGATTTCTCAAAATATGCATCAAAAATCCATTCAGTTGCTATAGCTTCATTTTTCTACTCCCTATCAATATTACTGAGATTTCTGCTCGAGTGAAGAGTGCAGAAATCATACACAAGCAGGACTGATCTATTTGGAATTAACCTTCCTATGTGCAAATAAAACCACAGTACAAGAAACTGGGGCATCAAAAACTGACTTCTGTATGAAGAATGCCTAAACAGGGTAGGTCTCATCAGCTTGATACAGCCAAGGAGGGATAAGTGATAAGTGGCACTTCCAAAACTCAAGGAAATCCAATAGAACTAAAAAAAAAAAAAAAAAAAAAAAAAAAAAAAAAGCTTAAAGGAAAAAAGGAAAAAAACTTTCCACAACAAAAAATCACAGTTAAAAATGCAGAGCTCCTCAGGACAATTCATAGAACTGAACCCAGAAAGAACTATAAAAAGCACATGCCAGCGGGAATCAGGAAATTCCTGAGCTGTAGTACTCGATGTTGGGAAAGTATCTCTGTGTTTGACCTGCTCTTGCACGATTCCATTGCTGATCACTGACACAGTGTATTACAGCAACCTTCACTACTGATCCATCGTGCTTACTTTTATTAGATTTATGATTAGATTTATGGACTTTATCAAAACCTTTCTTTCTTTAGAGATGTCAGTAAGGGGGAAAAGATGAACTCTATATCCTACAAAAGCTAGTAAGCGTTGAAGTAAGTGAGTAAGCTTGAACACTATATCCTACATCTGAATACAGGAAAGAGTAAGTACTGCTAGAATTCCTGCTACTTACTGGTGAATACCATGGGCATCAGGGAACACACATTAGGGAATACACACATGAAAATTACTTTTCAGTTGCTCTCTGTCTACCAGTCAGGAGTCAAGATTTGACAGCATGACACTGTGCTGACCCATATTGACATAAAGTCTGAGATGACTTTGACTCAGGTACTATATTGCAGTTGCAAAGATAGATCTGCTTCTTGCTTCTAAATCTGTGTGGCTGAACAGGTGAGTGTATTCAGCACATCTGTACCTGCTGGAGATATGTCTGCTGTTTGTGAGAGGCAAAGGAGCCTACAGTTAAGCT
>JAVCKT010096973.1:0-12279 GCA_032273925.1 Rhynchotus rufescens | reverse complement strand
GCCCACGCCTCCGGCGCGGCCGACATGGCGCGGCGGCTCCGCGTCCCGCGGCGCCTGCAGGGACAGGAGAGGGCGGTGAGGCGGGAAGCACGCGGCGGGCAGGACGGCACCGGCCCCGGCGAGGCCGCAGGGCACCCGTGCAGAGCATCGGCCGCTCGCCCTCGGGCCTGGCGTGGAGGGCTGAGGCGGGAAGGCAGCTCTGGAGGTCGCCCCTTCCCGGACCCCTCCAGGGCAGGAGCCTCCGCAGCCTCCACAGAGCCTGGCCCAGGACTCCGCCAGCCTCAGAGCCACAAAGTTTCCCTCAGATCCCAACAGAAGTCCCTGCCGTTCCCTCGGTGCCCATGGCCCCTCATGCTGGCACTGGGCACCGCTGGAAAGGGTCTGGCCTGGCCTCCTCCTCCCAGCCTCCTGCGGATACTCCCAGGCATGGCTAAGACCCCCCGAGTCTCCCCTTGTCCAGGGTGAACAGCCCCGGCTCCCTCAGCCCTTCCTCGTACGACAGATCCCGCAGCCACCTGCTGATCCCAGCATCCCTTCCCTGGACCCGCCGGCAGCTCCATGTGTCCCAGGAGGGGTTGCTGGAGGCCGGAGCAAGCAGGGGGGCAGAGAGAGACCTCATGGTTGCCCAGCCGCACGCGGGCCGGGGCCTGGGCAGCCCCGCACAGAACAGCCCCAGCAGCGGGTGCCGCCACGGCGCAGAGCAGCACCCGGCCTCGCGCGGCACCACGGGGCACGGAGCCCGGCCTCGCACATGCCATGGGACACAGTGGCAATGGCGGCAGCGGCGGCTACGGCAGCAGCAGTGCCCCCGAAGGAGCTGCCGCGAGGGCACCGCGCACGGGGCCAGGGCAGGAGCAGCCACAGAACAAGGGCTGGGGCTGCCCCGCGCGGCCTGAGCGCAGGGGCTCACCCGGCCAGAGCGGCCCCGCCACACGCTGCCCCGCTCGCCCTGTCCCTGCCATGCGCTGCCCTGCTCTCTGTGTCCCCCACCACACGCTGCCAAGCTTGCTCTCCCCTGCCACGCACTGCCCCGCTCGCCCTGTCCCCACTACGCACTGCCCCGCTCGCCGTGTCCCCTCCACGCACTGCCCTGCTTACCCTGTCCCCACCACGCACTGCCCCGTGCCAGGAGCCGGGGGAGCCTCCCCAGTGCAACGTGTCCCCAGGCAGCCTCCAGCAGCCAGCGGAGAGGCGCTGTGTGAGAGCATGTAAAGGGTGCCCGCCTGAGGCCTGCGCCGTGGCGAGGTCTGCGCGCGGGAGCCCCTGCCCAGTGGCCCAGGGCACTCCGTGCTCTCTGGCTGCCAGGCGGGAGCGCAGAGGAGCGGCGCACGAGAGGCTGTGCCAGGGCGGGCAGGGAAGTGGGGCAGCCCCGCAGCCCCCTCGCTGGGGATGGAGCCGCAGCCCGCGGAGCACCACGCGCAGCCCCGGCGCTCGCAGCGACGCGCCGGCCCCAGGCCTGCAGGTTCCGTGACCGCACCGGCCCAGCCTGGCCCAGCCCAGCTCTTTCCTCCCCAGGTGTCGTGGGCTTTTCCAACTGGGGATCACGGGGAGAGCCCAGTGACGATCCCCGAAGCAGTTTGGAAGGGACCTCTAGAGATCATCCAGTCCAACCCCCTGCTCCAGGGGGGGACACCCAGAGCACGGGGCACCTCGTCGCACCCAGGCAGGTTTGGGAGATCTCCAGTGAAGGAGCCTCCACAGCCTCCCTGGGCAGCCAACTTGTACCCATTGCCCCTTGTCTTGCCACTGGGCACCACCAAGAAGAGTCTGGCCCCTTCCTCCCTGCACTCTCCCCTCAGCTATTTGTACACACTGAACAGGTCCCCTCTCAGCCTTCTCTCCCGCAGGCTAAACAGGCCCTGCTCGCTCAGTCTCTCCCCACACAAGAGATGTTCTGGTCCCTTGATCCTCGCAGGTACCTCCTACCCTGGGCACGTCCGCAGGGAACGTCCCCAGGGAGCATCCCCTTCCCGGAGCTCCCGCGTGGGGCGCCCTCCTGCAGCCCACGGGAGTAGGCGGCCGCCGGCCGGGCGGCGCTTTGCAACGGAAGGAGCCCCGCGCCGCGCTCAGCGTAACGCCCCACAACTCATGCACCAGCGCAGCAGGTCTGGTCCAGGGGCCCCGACAGCCCTCTGCTTCGCTGCTGAGCGCCCGATGCGGCCGGCGCTCCCGCCTGGCGCTGGGACGCGCGGGTCTGCGGCCGCCCTCTGCCCCTGCTCCGCGTGACACCTCGTGGTTTAGTTCCCCTCTAGCTCCTCCTGTGGCTTTCGTACTGATACGGTTGAAAAGGAACTTATTTTTTGACCTTGTGCTGCTAGTGTTTCCTAAAACCACCTGAGTCCTTTCCAGCTGCCTTGGAATTCCCAGCGCGCTCTTGCTGCTGTTCTAACGTGTATTGTTAAAGCTAACCAGGGGAACCCATGTGCCTGGGCGCACGGCCTCGCTGCCACGCGTCTGCGTTTGGAATATGCGTTTCCAGAACCACTGCCCATTTCTCTATTCCCAGAGGAATCTCTCAGCTGTATTTCGTACAGGAGAGCAGGCTCCTCAAGCACAACTCGAGCCGAGTCCCGTCCCACGCGTCCAGCTTCTGTCAAAGGGAAGGTCGCGGAGGGAACATGTTGCAAATGTCCCTGCTGAGCCCTAGCAGAGAAGCTCTCCAAGGCACACCGCCGCGGAGGGCTGAGCGGGGCAACGGGGCACTTCCTCGGGTCAGTGAAACAGCGGCATTTCGCCTGCAGCTACAACCTGCCCTAAGCGTCCCGTGTCGCTTGGCTGCCTGGCCCTGCCGCTGCAGCCGCTGGATGCAACACTGAATGCAGCCGCAGCCGCTGGATGCAGCAGCGAATGCAGCCTGCCACACACAGCAAGGGCACCGGCCTCTGCGCAGGGCACCCCAGCACCTCCGTCCAGCCCTGAACACGGTGCCGCAGCAGCTGAAACACCCACAGCCACGTGGAGAGGCCGGGGTGCCGGGGACAGGCGCAGTGCGGGGACACCCGGCCCCGAGGCGGCCGCAGGGCTGTGGGAGGTGGGTGCAGCGAGGGCCCTACCTGGGCATCACCATCGCCCTGCGCCCTGGCACAGCTCTGGCCCCTGGCCCGGCTCGCGCCCGGTGTCCTGCGGTGCCGCTGCCCCAGCGCCTGCCCAGCCTTTCCCTGCTGTGGCGCTTCCTCGAGCCGCAGTCGCAGGGCAGCCAGCTCACGTCCCCACGCTGCTGGGGCTATTGCGGCCGAGTTTAGACCCACGTGGTTTCACAACGGCACGCGCACAACAGTGAGCGCACAGCTCCATGAGCCACGCGGAGCGGGGACTCCTACGCGGCCCTCGTCACGCGAAAGGCGCCGGCGCTGCCGCCCGCTCTGCCCGAGCCCAGGCCTCTGCTGGCTCCGTTCGCTGCCTCACTGCCCAGCACAGCGGCGGCCTCCCAGTCTGCGGACACGACTAACGCGGCCGTGGCCGGCACCACGCACCCCCGCCGTGCCCGCTGCCCCTCCACTGGGTGCCCTGCACCAGGACGCAGCTGCTCCGCAGCGAGGGAAGCGCCTCGGGCCCGGCTGTGCCGTGGCGCCCAGCCACAGGCACAGAGTGCAGCCAGGCGCCCAGGGCCCTGCCCAATGCCCGCCACCAGGAGCTGGCCCCAGCGCCCGCACAGGGCCCTGCCCAGCGCCCACCAGCAGGACCCGCTCCCACCATGAGGAAGCAGAGACAGACCACACAGACCAGGCAGATGAAGCTGCCCCAGATCAAACCCACCCTTCCCCGCTGAGATCCAGCGGTAACCAAGGTCGCACGCGAGCCCGTGGGCCGGGGCTCGCCGGCCACGCTCAGCGCCGCACGCAGCCTGCGGCAGCTGCGGCCGCTCACACCGCGCGGGCAGCACCCCGAGACTCCGCAGCGCAGGCACCACGACGGGGCACCACAAACCTGCCTTTCTTTGCCCTGCATTTTCAGCAGCATCCAGGCTGGGATGAATGTTAGTTCTGCAAGATGCAACACACGCAAGAACAAATTAGGGGAAGAGAGTGGTGATCCTGACGTCCCCGGCCTCGTGCACCGCCCCGCGGAGTGACACAAGGTTTGAGTGCGGGCAGCACCGCCGCGGAGCACCTGGCGCGGCCAGAGCAGAGCGCCCAGTGAAGGAAGCAGCCGCCAGCCGGGACGTGCCGGCAGCGGGACAGGGACTGGGCCAGGTGCCACGTGCACCACAATGCGCACGGAGCCCAGCGCCAGCGCCCGCCACAGCAGCAGAGGGGAGAGCGAGGCCCCACGGGCACCCGCTCCGCAGGGGCAGAGTGGCCCCGGCCCTGCCCATTGCTCTGGGGCGCCTCGCAGACGGGCCCCCCTCAGCCCCCGCGCAGGGCTGCCGAGTGGCCCCGGCTGCAGCGCCTGGCGCCAAGGGCAGTGCCCTGCATGGCAACCTCCCCTGCCCCACAGCCTCCCCTGCCCCACGGCCCTGCTCGCCCTGGCCCCACGGCAGGACGCGCGCCCATTCCCCGGCCCTGGGTGCCAGATCTGCTCCCGGAGCAGCCCACGAGGATCGAGGCCCCCAGCCATGGCAGACGCCGGTGCTCCCTTCCACTCTGCAGCTCCTTTGCATCACGAAGGCGCCCGGATCAGCTCCCTCCCTGCTGTCAGCCTCGCTCTCCATTGCCATCGCCATGCCCATCACCATCACGACCCCATCACCATCTCCATGCCCATCCTCATCATCATCGCCATGCCCATTGCCATCGCCACCCCCACAGCTGTCGCCACCCCCAAGGCAGCCATGCGGCCTCCCTGCGGCAGGGCTGGTGTAGCACCCACACACCCCGCAGCACCCGCACACCGGCCCCGGGGCAGCACTGGTGCCTGCGGGGCACAGGGGTGCCAGGGATGGAGACAGGCCGGGGCGGCTGGCACGGCGGCCACGGAGCCTACCCTGCCGTGAGCAGGGCGAGGGGGTGGCCAGGCAGGGGCCAGGTCGGGCCAGGGGGCCAGAGCCCCCGTGCCATGCACGGCCCCGATCCCACGGGGCTGCTCCCATCCACAGCGGCGCCTCCGCCCGCCCTGCCAGCCCTGCTGCAGCCCCAGCGCGACCGCACTCTCCTCCACGCCGCGTGGGCAATGCAGGACGCTCAGGAGCGCGTCGCTGGCGCTGCCCGTGTGTCCGGCTCCCCTCTGTGCCCAGGGGCTAAGGAGAGGCTCCACGGGGCAAGGAGGCAGCCCCTGTGCACGGAGCGCCCGGGCCGCCCAGGGTGCGCGGCGCCCAGCGCAGCCTGCGGCTCCAGCCGCCAGGCACCCGCAGCCAGGGCACGTGCTCCCCGCAACCGTGGGGGCGAATTGATGGGACCGGCACCATGCGGGCACCTGGAGGGGTGAGGGTCCCATCCCTGTGGGCACCGTGTGGGTGTCCAGCGCACCCTGCCCCACGGGTACAGGCACCCGGCACTCCCTGTCCCTATGGGCAGCGGGTCGGTGCCCAGTGCTCCCTACCCAGTGCCCACGGGCACCGCAGGCTGGTCCTGCACTCACAGCTGGCCGGGTGCACTGAGGGGAGGAGCAGAGCGGAGGCAGCACCCACCTGCTGCCCTCCCTTCCCTGGCTGGGGCTGCACTTCCAGTCCTGTCCAGGAGGGCAGCAAGGGTGCGACGCAGGCCCCCGGGAATCGCAGGAATGGCAGGACTCCGGGCATCGGGATTCCCGCATCCCACTGGTCCCACCCGCCTGAGCCGCGTGCCGGAGGCGGGACCAGAAGCTGCCTCCAAAGCCGTGTTTGGGAAGGAGGCGCTAGGATCCATGCTCCGCATGGTGCTGGGGGTGGAAGGAGGCAGCGCCAGCACAGGGAAAGAGGAGGACAGCAGGGAACAGGAGCTAACGCGGGACCTGTCCCAGCTGGAGGCCCCACCTGGAGGCAGCAAGAGTCAACTCGGCTGCAACACACGTGCGTGTCAAGGAATCTGCACTGAGAGCAACGGAGGCTGGAGCGGGGCTGGCAAGGAGCTGCCAAAGCAAAGCAGGGCCCTCCGAAACACCCGGGCTGGGAAGAAGCGCCCACGCGGCAGGTGCCAGCCCAAAGGCTGGGGGGAAAAGGGGCGCTAGGGCTGAGGCTGGGTGTGAAAGGGGGGTTAGGGCTGAGGCTGGGTGTAAAAGGGGGGTTAGGGCTGAGGCTGGGTGTAAAAGGGGGGTTAGGGCTGAGGCTGGGTGCTGAGGCAGGAGCCCCCGCCGGGAGGGCTGCCCAGGTGCCCGGTGCTGGCCGAGAGCCGCCAGGGTCGTGCCGAGGAAAGGAGAGCGCCCAGAGCTGCACCCGAAGCCGGGCGGCAGGAGGCTGCAGGAGCAGATGGGACTCGTGGCTGCGGGCAGGGGCCGAGGGCCCTTCCCAAGGGAAGGCCGGGCAGGGGGCGGCAGGGAGCACTGTGAGCCCGGCCGCCAGGGCGCCAGCAGCACAGCAGGGCACGGCAGCGGGGCCCGCAGAGTGTCCAACACGGGGCACCCGGCACCGCAGACACCGGCCGGCACCGCAGACGCCGCGCGGCCCGGGGCAGGCGGCCGTCCTGGCGTGGGGCATCCACCGCAGCGAGCGACGTGTTCGCACACACACAGGGTGGGCTGCGCTCTTGCAAGGACAGGTAAGCGGCAGCTTCTCCCCGCTCCTGCAAGCTCTCTCCCCGCAGCGCCATCTGCTCCTGGTGAAACCTCACAAAGCAGCCCGCCCGAGGCGCGGCACGGATCTGTGCCGTGCGGAGCAGCGAGGATCACAGCAGGCCCAAGGACCACTGCCCGAGGCGCGGCACGGATCTGTGCCGTGCGGAGCGGCGAGGATCACAGCAGGACCAAGGACCACTGCAGCGGCGCAGCCCGTGAGGCGTCCGGCCCACAGCCCAGTGTGTGCCCAGGGCACCTTGCGGCTGCTGCTGCTCTCGCACCCAAGTGCCCGGGGCTCGCAGCGCACCCAGGAAGGCCCCAACCCGGAGGGCGCAGGCGTCCCGCGGTCCTGGCGGAGCGTTCCCTTGGGCAGGGCGCACTGCAGGCCTGTCCCCATGGCCAGGAGCGGTGTCCCCATGGCTGGTCCCAGTGTGGGCCCGGTGGGCAGGCGGCCCCTGCGAGGGGCAAGGGGCTCCTGTCTTCAAATGGGGACGGGAGAGATTCCCCATGGGGCCAGGTGCTGTGGCCAGGAACCAACGCGAGCAGGAAGCACTGCAGGAAGCGACGAGGAGCCCCAGCTCTCAGCCTGGGCCTGCCCAGAGCCACACAGGCCAACGCAAGGGCAGCTGCCCCGGCTCCCTGCTCACCCCAGCAGAGCCCACGCTCCTGCCGCCCCCTTCCCAAAGGGAATTCCAGCACGGAGGGAAAGGCCAGGCCCACCAACAGGACAGCACTGCAGCACCGGGCTCCACGGGAGAGCCGCGGCCATGGGTGCTCGGCTGCCCTCGCAGCAGGTGAAGCGGCCGCTCCACACTTCGCCACCCACCGATGAGGGAGCGGAAGCCGCGGGGCTCTTGTGCCACGGACAGGAGGGCTCAAGGGTGCGAGCCGCAGGCAAGGGCGGCTGCCGGGGGCTGTGGGGCCAGTGCTCGTGCTGCCTGACGGCTGCCCAGCACTCACACTCCCCGGTGCCGCTGCTCGAGCGGCCCGGCCGGCCCAGCGGTTCCCACTCCGCACGCCGGGCTGCCCAGGCCCCCTGGAGTCCTGGAGACGGCAGCCCGCAGCGCAGCCTGCGGCGCAGCCCGGGCTCTGCTCACGGCCTCGCTGCCCGCCCTGCTCCAAACGGCCGTCGCGTGGTGGCTGCTGCTGAGCTCGGGGCCCGGAGGCCCCAGGGAAGCCGGCCGGGGCTCCGTGCCCGCGCGGCGCTGTCCTGCGCCCGCAGCGGAGCCACTCCGCTCCGCACCATGGCGGCCCCAAGCAGCAGGCTAGCGCAGGCACTGCTCTCCCCTCGCGCAGCGGGGACACGGCCCAGCTGCCCTGGGGGGCTGCCCAGGGCCCGGCCAGAGCCGGCAAGGCGCTTGAGCCCCGGCTGGGGACACGCTACCGCAGCCGCAGCCCGGGGGTATGGCCCTTCGGGGACGATACGAGGACAGCACTGGATATGGCTCAAGAGGGTCACAGCAGTGCCGGTGCAGGGCACAGCACCTGCCCCTGCTCGCGGGCTGCTCCAGCCAAGGGTCTGGCCTTGGAGCTGCCACACGGGCCGTGGCCGGCCCCGCGCTGCTGCTAACGGCCTCCTCCTCTTCGCCAGCCTCGGCCCAGCCCCTCTCACAGCGGTGCCGTTTCCACCCCGTGCAAGAAGGCAGCGCCGCGCGGCAGCCTGCTCAGGAAGAAGCCCAACGCCTCCCGTGAGCGGCCGCCCGCGGCCAAGCGGCGCCAGGCCCCCGTGCTGCAAGCAGCCCTGGTGTGGGCGCGTGCCCGGGCTGCCGCAGGGAGCGCTTGCGGACACGGCTGAGCAGCGGAGCCCTCGGCAGGACCCCCACGGCTGCAGGAGGCCTCGAGCCGCCCGCCTAGCGGCGCCGTCCTGCCCAGGCTCGGGGCACGCAGAGCCCGGCAGCGGCTGCGACGTTGGCTCGGAGCACGGTCAGCCCCCATCCTGCTCGCCTGCCAGCCTCGTGGCATCACCCTCCTCAAGGCAGGGTGAGGGGGGCACCAGGCGAGCTCTCCCTGTGCACATCGCGTGCAGACTCCGGCAGCAGCGCCCGCACGGTGCCTCTCGGCGCTCGCCACCATGGGGCTTCCCCGCTCCCCTTCCAGCAGCTTCCTGGCACCAGGGCCTGGGCAGGCACTGCCCGGGGCCGGCCTGCAGGCTGCCTGGCTGCCCAGCTCTGCCCTCGGCGCAGGGCGCCCGGCGCTAGTGCTGCCGTGGGAGCCACGTGGCCGCAGGGGCTGTCGGCAGCCTGTGGTGCCGTTGTGCACAGCGCATTCCCGACTGCTCCTCGTCCCCAAAAGGCATCGGGCCTGGCTGCCGGCCAGGGCAGCTCCGCGCTTCCCGTGCAGGAATGCTGCGCCGAGTGCACAGAGGAGGAGTGGGTTGCGTGTGGCCTGCGGAGCGCCCATCGCTGCTCCAAAGGGCCGGCATGACCGTGGGCACCGCAGCGCCTCTGCGCGGCATCGCCACCAATGCGGCCCAGGCATCGCTGCAGCCCGGGCAGCAACTGAGCCAAGGGCCCTGCATGGTGGCGCGGTGCGGTACCTTGCGGTACGGCGTGGTACCGTGCAGTATGCCACGGTGCAGTGGGCACGGTGTGCTCTGGGCTCCCTGGCTGCTCCTGCGCCCAGCCTCCTTCTGCCGCGATGTCCCCTACCAGGCGCGAGGCACCGACGCGTGCAGGGCCCGATGCGGGGCCATCACCGCAGCCCCGCGCTCACCTGTAGGCACGGCTGAGCCTCTGCTGAGCTGCACAGGCAAGGGAGGGAAAGCAGGGAGCACCAACGCGACCGGCCCGGTCAGCCAGGTACCGCCGTGACCTCCAAAGAGACATTAACAGCTCATGTCAAAAACCCAAACCCCTCTGAGTCTGAGTAACCAATATTTATTCCTGGTTCGACACAGTGGGACACAAACCAAAAGCAGTGACTGTCCAGGTGCCACCCTGCAGGTTAAGCCCTTCAGCTACCGCTGCCTTTGCCACAGGGCTGCAGAAGGGAGGGAGCAACCCGGCACCCCGAGCCCCGAGCCCCTTCCTGGGGCCAAGACCCGGCCGGCCGGCTGCGCAGACAGGCCCTGCGGCAGCGAGCGAGCAGCGGGGTCACCCCGCGGGGCCGGGGACGCCGCGCGGCGCCACAGGGCCCTGGCACACACGGCGCTCTGCCCAGCAGCACAAAGCGGGCGCCGCGGCTCCCGCCTCTGCAAAAGCGCCGGTGCCTGCAAATGCTCTGCGCATCCCGTCCTCCCGCCACGCGCTCAGCCTGCGCCCGCCCGCAGGCGGCCCAGAGTGGAGCGGGGAGATCCCTGCCCGGCAACCGGGCCCTGCCGGCACGGGCCAAGCACCAAGTGCCACACGAGAGCAGCAGCAGGGCTCCCACCGTGGGGGACGGCCGCGGCCTCACCCGCAGCGCGCAGCAGGGCAGGAAGGAGCGGCCACAGGAGCGGGGCCGCGAGCAGCACGGAGCACAAAAGGGCAGCTGGGAAGGAGCGGCGACAGGAGCGCGGTGATGGAGCCGTGGACGGCACGGGGCCGCGGGCAGCGTGGGGCGCAGCAGGGCAGGTGGGAAGGAGCGACGACAGGAGCGCAGTGATGGGGCCACAGGCAGCACGGAGCCGTGGGCAGCACAGAGCGCGCCGGGGCCACGTGCCAGGCGGAGGAGCCGCATCCCCGCGCTGCCGCGGCTCCCGGGCCTCTCGGCACGGCCACGGCACCGCGCTCAAACCCAGTGCGGCCGCGGCGCGGGGCTGCCCTGTCTGCCCATACCAGGGCAGGCCGCAGCTGTACCGGTGCTGGCCGGCAGCACCGCACAGCCAGGCAGAGACTCTGGGCCGCACTCACAGCTCGGGTCCTCCCGGTGCCAGCTCGGCGGCTTTCCACAGCACTGCTACCACCCATGGCACCCACCGTGGCACCGCGGGCCCCTGGGGCACCGCAGCATTCCCCCCAGCACCACGGCATCCCCTGTGTCACCGCAGCACTTCCCATGTCACCGTGGCATCCCCTGTATCGCTGCGGCACCCCCATGTCACTGCAGCATCCCCTCATCACTGTGGTACCCCCATGGCACCATGGCACCTCCGTGTCACCGCGGCACCCTCATGTCACTGCATCCTCTCCAGCACCAGCACCACAGCCACTGTGTCACCACAGCATCCCCTCAGCACTGTGGTGGCACCCCCATGTCCCCACCACATCCTCCCCATCACAGCAGCAGGCCTCATCACTGTGGCGCCTGCCGTGTCCCCGTGGCACCCCCGTATCCCATGGCATCCTCCCCATGTCCCCGCGGCAGCCCCTGCCCTGTCACCCGGCGAGGCGCCCATGCGGGTGATGGCCCCGCGTGCCCCTCCAGGCTGCCCACACGAGCGCAGGGCGGAAAGTGACCACGCCGGCCGCGTCCCCGCGCAGCCACGGGGAGCCCGGGCCGAACGGCCTTGTGCGACCCTGGCATGGCTGCCCACGCCTCACGCAGACCCCAGGGCAACACACATCCCGTCAGCCACTTGTAAAAGTGCTGGCCTTCGGAGATGATGCTCGGGAGGAACCGTTCAAACCTCCCAGGGAAGAATAAACCTGCAAACTACAGAGAGGTTCCACTAGCAGAGCGGGGAAGAGGCAGGGAGCGGCTTCCTGCCAGGAAGGCGCAGAAGGAGCAGGGGAATGAGGTGGTCACAGGTGAGCGCTCGCGAGGCCGCTCAAGGCTGGCAGGTGCCCCACAGTAAGACAGGCAGGGAGCAGCAGGGCCAGGTCGGCCCCACAGACACCCAAAGAGCCGCGCGCGGCGCTCACAGAGCCCAGGACACCCAACGAGCTGCGCATGGCGCTCCCAGGGCCCCATGGACACCCAACAAGCCGAGCGCGGTGCTCCCAGGGCTCAGGACACCCGACAAGCCCCGCGCAGCGCTCCCAGGGCTCAGGACACCGAACGAGCTGCGTGCAGTGCTCCCAGGGCCCCACGGACACCCGACAAGCCCCGCGCGGCGCTCCCAGGGCTCAGGACACCCAACAAGCCGAGCGCGGTGCTCCCAGGGCCCCACGGACACCTGATGAGCTGCGCGTGGCACTTACAGGGTCCAGGACACACGACGAGCTGAGTGCAGTGTTCGCAGGGCCCCGGGCACCCAAAAGCCGAGCGCGGCACTCGCAGCGCCTGGGACGCCCAACGAATCGCGCAGTGCTCACACAGGGCCCGAGGCACCAACGCGGTGCAGCGCCGGCTCGCAAGGCGCACAGGCTGCTCCCCAGGGCAGGAGGCCCCCGGTGCCCTCACGGCACCGCAGCCAGCGCTGCCCCTGCCGAGCAGCACGAGCCGCCGCACAGCGGCCCCCGGCCCCGCTCGTGCTCTGCTCCAACCTGCCCCGAGAGCGGCCCAGAGCCAGGGCTGGTTCGCTCCCGAGCCCCTCATCCCGGGGCAGCGCGCCCATGCCCCGTGCCGCTGGCCACGGTGGCGCAGGGGCAGTTTGCTGGGAGGCAGCTGGGCCCCGCGCGGCCGGGGGGTCTCCCGGGGCAGCAGCAGCAGCAGCAGCTCCCGCGCGGTGCTCGCACCGCGGGGCGGCCGGGCGCTCCACAGCGCGGCTGGAGGCTCCGGGCGCTCCCCGGAGCAACGCGGGGCTGCGGGGCGCCCCGCGGGCCCCGGCGCTGCAGCGACGCGGGCACGGAC